>CBVK0100135207.1:0-14489 GCA_900067695.1 Picea abies | reverse complement strand
GATGTTTGGTTCTTAACAAAACCCGCACCAGATTTTCCACAAGCTTCTCATAAACAGGAAGCAGTTGTGCTCTTCAAATATAAATGACAGGACAAACAAGACATAAAAAATTACAGCAATCTTATAATTTACAAATCATCACATTTAGATAAATCCATGTGCAAAGATTTGTACAAAATGATTCATTTAACGAAGAAGATAAACCTTTAATTCATTAAATTGAAACAAAGTTATTGTTGTACTTTAAAATAAGAGAAATCAGATATGGACAACACATAAACCAGATCACATCAACCTGCAACGAATTATGATAGCTAAAGTAGTCAATAATTAATTGCAAACTGATATGAAGAAAACTTGAAATAAAAGTTTGATATATTGAAAGCTAAAGCTGTTACAAGACATCAACTTTCATCCCAGTCTATATTATTATAAATCCATAGTCTAGTTCTCCCAACAGTGATGATGATGGGTCCATTACAAAAAATAACAAGTATTTAAAGACCACAGGGTAAAACATCCCTGTGGGAATTGTCAAAAACAGTTTACAAAAAATCTGGGAATAATTTCCCAAGTCTCTATTCCTGACTAAAGCTAACAACGTATAACAAAACTATATCACAAAAGTATCTCCTAAACTGCCACAGCATATCCAATTGGTCATTGAAATTCGTATGCACCTGAAAGTGGACAAGAATAGGCAAGTTTAGCGGATATTTTATTGATAAAATTAACAAAAATCTAAATGTTAAGACTAGCTACAGAATCTTGCGATTCTATAGCTGGTCTAATTTGAAAACAGAATCATTTTAAATCAATGAAATGCTAACAGAAATATATTCAAAACTTTAATTGCTAATTGAAAACAAAACGAATCATTTAAACCACAACTTCTATGCTAATCGATAGCAAATGAAATCTTGTTTGAATCTATTTCAATTGCAACAAAATATGTATGATCTGTCACACAACTCTTATTTCCAATTCGGAGCAGACAGAATCGTTTTAAACAATTCGAAACCAATGAAATCATTTTCATGAATCAATTCCAATCGACACAAACTGTAACCGATCAAGTAAATTTTTCATGCAACAATTTATGTTTACTCAGCCATTAACAAAATCATTTTTTAAATCCATAACTAACAGAGTTGTTTTTTCGATTTAATGGATTACATTATATTTATCAAACTAATCACTGATATTGATGCATTGCATACATAAAGGATCATGCCAATTCAAGCATACGAAATCGTTTCCAAATCAAACCATAAGAAATAAATTGAACTAACTCAGAGTATTGATGCATTGCATACATAAAGGATCATGCCAATTCAAGCATACGAAATCGTTTCCAAATCAAACCATAAGAAATAAATTGAACTAACTCAGAGCCGACACAATGCAAAATTGTATCAATAAAAACATAGTTGTGTTCCTTTTTAATAAACAAATCTTTTGTATAGATCGAATGTATTCATAATCTTTTGTATAGATCGAATGTATTCATAATCCTGGTAAATCAAAGTCAACAGGATTGTTTTGAATCTATTAGAAACAAACAGAACTAATCGAAATCAAATCCAATCGGTTATATTAATTCAAACGTATAGAATTGTTTCGAAGCAAACCAAACAAAATCAAAAACAACTCAATCACTTATACTAATTTGAACACAATACAATCGCATAACCAAATCTCAGCTATATTTGATTTTAGAAAAATGAATCTACTGTACATTATTCACAACGAAATCGTTTTTAGTGATCCGAGTATAACAGAATCATTTTAAATCTATTGAAATGAACAGAGATAATTGAAAACAACTCCAATCGGTTACATTAGTTCAAACCAATTCATAAAACAAAATCAATATAGAAACACATACCTAGGCAGTGAGAAAATGATTCGATCACGATAACTTTGAATTGACAAAGGCTGTTGCTGCTTCAACATTTCTGAAGACAATTGAACTGGTGGTTTTTTGTTTCTTCTCGTTGGCTTGTAGCCTGTCGTTCTCCTTTGACAGCACTGTCACTCGTTCCTCTAATGATCTGATCTTATATTTCAATAGGGCACGTCAGTGTAATAATGTTCAAGCCAGGAGTTACATTGGGTACATGGTGATTGATCGGGCTTCGGCATCACAAGCGCGGGTTTGTTCAAGTTACCAGGGGTTTCCTTGTGCAGCTTGATTCCCGGGTAGTTAGGGTCGTTCTTGAGGCACGGAGGTAAGTTTGAGACATAGTCATAAGGTTCCATAGAGAAGAGGCCATGGGAGTAGGGGTATTCCTCGGCTAGGAATCGTTCAATTTCAAAGTCCGAGTCCTCGCTCAGCACTATTGGCTTCTGGTCAATGTTTTGCTTGGGTTTGTTCCTAGCACATCTCGATATCCATCGAGCATTTTTCTTCCCCTTACTGTTGACAGTAGCATCACCTCTTCCTTTCTTCCTCACAGGACTTTTGACGGCCTTAGCATTATTCTTTATCACACGGGTCAACCACAGTATCGGGTAGGTCCATGTTAGGGCAATCTGAGGGTTTGATAGGGGGTAGAAGGATATGAAGTGGCACGGCCGGCCCAACCAATGTTTCAGTAACCACAACCTTGTCCACTTGGATAGACTCGGGAGTGGCAAAGCCATTCCTTGATAGGAAGGCTTGCCAACAGTCACCACTATGGCTCAAATGGTGGACGATAATAAGTTTGATCAAGTAGTGATGAAAAAGGCTGCTATCAGCCTTCTCACGCTTGAATATTTTGGACATTTTGTAAAGACTACGCAAGAGATAATGTGGCATGTTCAGAGGGTATCTTATAAAATTCATCAATAACCGAAGATGATACAGAAATACCAAGCCATACCGACCTTCGCAGGTCACAAACTATTTAACAATTGCTAAAAGATCGTGCCACCTGGGTTTGAGGGTAGTAATAGGCATACCTCTATCACAGGAAACAATCTTCCTTGATGTGAATAGGAGCGGCCACAACACCTCGTCTACTTTGGAATTTTTAAACTACCTTTGCCCTGAAGCTGGTAGTCTTGTAGCGTATCTTAGGAATTCCTCGTTTAGCTCGAGTTGTATGTCTCCAACCTTAGCCCTGCATCCGTCGAAGATGAGGGAGAATTGTTTGACAACCGAAAGGTTGAAACTGTCAAACCTTTGGATAAACACCAGCCAGCCACCATTTTCCAAATCCTTATGAGCGTTATCGAATAGCAACAAAGTTTGGCTACCATTTGGTTCTATGTGCACCACAGGCGCCATAGAACAGAATACACATTGGGCAAGGGTTTACGGCCAAGGGTTTGAACAGGGTAAATGCCAGATCGAAAAGCTCACAGGCTTACCCGAAAACAATAGAGTTAGCCCAGGATAGGGGGGAGGCATTAATGCCCGAGTGTGCAAGGGTGGTGGAATGAAATCAACTCATGCAAAACAGTCATTTCCCAATGTACAGCCGACGACGTATATGGTGATTCAAATCACTATTGCATATGTTAAAAACAATGCCATTCAAACAATTAAATCTATGGTAAGTTGACCCAAAAATTTGCATAAGCATAGCGTTTGCATAGTTTTAAAACCAAAACAATGATTCGAAAACACCAAGGGTTCGATCATATCAAATATGTTTTTTGTGAAATGATTACACCAAGGGTCTAACCACAACGTCAATGTGTTTTCATGAAACCAATGTGTCAAGGAAATCAATGAAAGACTATAGAACATCAAACCACCAATGTATTAAGGACTCAATGACAGTCATTATAATATCATCACAATCTTATAAAAATGAAATCATATTAACAATTAAAGAACGCCAAATGAGTAAAGATCTTGGTAGCTTGCCAACTGTGCGAATATAATTAAATTGGAAATGCAATGAACACATAGACAAGAGTGACCATAATAATCCAGTGACGATTTTAATGCTATTGACATGACTTTGAAATGAAATTTTTCACGCTTGCAGTCATGAAAACAAGAATAAAGTCAGGTGTACAAATGCACGAAATAATAGTGTCATTTTATTCAAAGATTGCGATGAAAATCAAGGGTTGCAAAACACTGGTGTAGGCAGCTTATAAGGATAGGATAAAAATACGAAATGGCTGCCAACAATGGCGACACATTGGTAGAAGCAGTTATCTCTGCCAATAGAACGAATTTAGATTAGGATAACAAGAATAATTCCAACAGAAATAACCAGAAAATTGTTTAAACATCATCATTGATCAAATATTCCAACAGTGTTTAAAGGATGAAAACTTATAACAGAATTAAGACAAGCGAGCCACGATACTAAAGATAAAATATCCAATACTATTGACAGGGCCACTATTGCCAGCAGGCGTCCATAGCCTCGACAGGGTTGCCATTTAACCCACTCTGATATCTGTATCCTGTCAAGAAGTTCTAGATCATAATAAAGGACACTTTAAGGTTAAGAGGTTTCATATTTGCAAATTTTCATATACCCGACATTGCTTCACTGCCAGCGGGCCTGTTCAGTACCCCAATGAAGTTGTCTTGGTGTCATTCCTACATTTACCCACTGCCAGCAGACCTATTCATCATCTCGGTGGGTTTACAAGAACTTCCCACAGCTCTTTTAATGATTTATTTTGTTTTTTAAAGATATATAGTTGAGCGGGGTGACGCTGAAAATTATGATATTTTAACATAATGTTTTACAGACCTCAACAGAATTTTTTAGAATTGTCCTTCATTAAGATCCAGAGATGGTTTATTTATAGAACCAGCCTTCTAAAGCAGGGAGACATCTTCTAAGTTGTTCCTTTAAGGAACAGGGACAGTGTAAGAAGATAATAGATGATCGTGACAGGCTTTACTCACAGATCGAAATCAGTTAACTTCATTCAAACAACAATCTTTGCCAACACAGATGTAAATTTCAGAAGTATATGATTGATGTTTATACAATGTTTCAACAGTCATTTCCGTGAAAGAATTTTCTGTTTTCTTTGTCTGAATAGTTCAAAAATTCAGGTATGTGTATTTCCAAAAACAAAACTGATAAGCGCAAAAGAAAAAAAAAATTCAAAGCCAAAACAACAAAAGAAAAGAAAAGAAAAGAAAAATATGTACATAGTATACAAAGAGTTGTCATCAAGTGAAGTATCTTTTCAGAGCTTGGCTATTCACCGGATAGGTGTCAGGCTGCCCCTCTAGATTCTGCAATCGAAAAGAGATGGGACCCAATTTCTCAGCAATTAAAAATGGTCCAAGCCATAAGTTTTGAAATTTTGTGTGCTCTCCCTTTCCCTCATGCGGTTTGTCCCATTTCAAGACGAGGTCACCTACTTCGAAGTTCCTATCAGAGGTAGAGTTGGAATCAAACCAGCTTTTGACTACTAGTTGATGTTGATCTAACTTACGTTTAGCTTGGGCTCTTACCTCTTCTAGTTTCATTAAGGCATTAATTCGGTTTTCCAAAGGGGGACAGTCTTCTTCTTGTATTTTCTGCGATAGCTATAGTGAGGGAAGAAGAATGTGTGGTGGAAAAATTGCTTCTCTACCATAAATGAGAAAGAAGGGAGAGTTACCTACAGCAGTTTTTGGTGTTACCCTGTCAACCCAAATTGTGTTTAACAGTGCATTATGCCAGTTTTTGTGATTCTCAGATACCGTTCTCTTGATAATTTTAATCATATTCTTATTTGTTGATTCTGCCAATCCATTGCCCTGGGGGTAATAACTGGCAGAATAATTCAATTTAATTCCTTTTTCTAAAGTGAACTCTCTCATCTCAAGAGACGAAAAGTAAGAAGCGTTATCGAATACTAAACAGTCAGGGATACCAAAATGAGTGATAATATTTGAATTTAAAAAGGCAATTACCTGACTGGTATTCACAGTTCTTAATGCGGTAGCTTCAGACCACCTGGTGAAGTAATCTGTGGTTGTTATGATAAACTTATGTTGTTGTGAGGATGGCAGATTGATTGGACCTATAATATCAAGGCCCCACTGCTGAAAAGGAGAGTCTACTAAAACCGGTTGCAAAGGAAAGGCTTGTTTATGTATGCGCCCTTACGCTTTTTGACAAATAATACACTTGCGACACAAGGGATGGGCGTCTCTAAAAAGTGTGGGACAATAATAACCGGCTCTCAAAACTTTATGGGCAGTGGTGTCTCCACCAAAATGCCCACCAGCTTCTCCTGCATGCAACTCTAGTAAGACTTTTTATACTTCGTCTTTCTCAAGACAACACATCAGTACGCCATCAAAATTTTGACGAAACAGAACACCATTAATCAAATGAAAGGAGGCAAACTTTAATATTAACGCTCTTCTTTTAGTGGGATCCAGGTGACGGGGGGCTTCCCATGTTCAAGACAGAATTTTATATCGTCATACCACGGACTGACAGAGTTTTGTGCACAGCAGATTACATTTTGATCGTGTTGTCCTAGGTTTGACCTATCGTTTCCTTCTTGTTGTCCTGCTGCTGAATCAGCAACCAACTTGCATAACCCTTGGCCTCTCACTATCTGATATGGGGTAATTTTTATGTTGTACTCCTGCAAGGAGGTAACCCAGTTTGCCCTCTTTTCACCTAGTTCTTTCTACACTAACAGGTTCCTGACGGCTGGATAAGGGACAATAACTTTAGTCCTAGATTTTAAAAGATAGGACCGAAAATGCTTGACTGCTTTGAAAACAGTGTAGGCTTGCTGATCAACTATTGGGTAATTAAGTTTCGTGCCTTTGAAAGCAGAGCTCATAAATGCAATGGGTACTTCATTATTTTCAGTGTTCTTTTGAGTTAGGACTGCAGCGTAGGAGCGGTCAGAAGAAAATGTGTAGAGTGTGAAGTCTTGTGAAAAGTCGGGGCTCATGAGAGAAGGAGTGTCTATTATGTCCCTTTTTATTGCATTAAAAGCTTGATTTTCTAAGGGTGCCCAATGATATTATGCGTCCTTCTTAATTAAATTATGTAAAGGTCTGACCATTTCGGAGAAACTGGGGACGAATCTCCTCACGAAGTTTATCTGGCCTAAGAAAGACTGCATAGAATTTTTGGATGTAGGAGGGGGAAGTTTCAAAATGACCTGAGTCCTTTTGGGATCGATAACCATTCCTTTGTTTGACACAATAAATCCTAAGAGTTTACCTTGTTCTACTGCGAAGATGGATTTTTTAGGATTCAAGGAAATGTTGTATTTACGACATCGTTGTAGAATGGCTCTTAAATGAGATAGATGATCG
This sequence comes from Picea abies, assembly GCA_900067695.1. Taxonomy (NCBI): domain Eukaryota; kingdom Viridiplantae; phylum Streptophyta; class Pinopsida; order Pinales; family Pinaceae; genus Picea; species Picea abies. The sequence continues at coordinate 7,243 of CBVK0100135207.1, read as the reverse complement.
GTTTTGTTTTTTGAAAATACAGTAACATCATCTAAGTAAACTACGATGGACTGATTGATTAAGCCTCAGAAAGCAATGTCCATCGCTCTCTGAAAAGTGGCACCGACATTAATCAATCCAAAAGGCATTTTTCGATAAGCGTAGGTGCCCCATGGAGTGCGGAAGGTAGTTTTAAGTTGGTCTGGAGGAGACATCAGGACTTGGTTGTACCTCAAAAAACCGTCCAATAAGGATAGTCTTTCAGAACCAGATACCTGTTGAAGGATCTGTTCCATGGGTGGGACAGGATAGTTGTCTTTATCAGACGCTCTATTAAGGTTTCGGAAATCGACGCATAGTCGGATTTCCCCACTTTTCTTCCGGATAGGGACAAGCTTAGAAACCCATTAAGTGTGCCTAACTGGGAAAATTATCTTAGCATTCAGGAGTTTATTTAATTCTTTTTTGACGGTGGGTTTGAGCTTAGGGTGCATTTTTCTTAATTTCTATTGAAAGGGAAAGGTTTGGGGTTTCATAGGAATGATGTGTTGTATGATGTTGGGGTCAAAGGTTTTAAGGTCATCATACGTCCACGCAAAAACATATTTAAATTATTTAAACAATTTAACAAATGCATCTTTTTCTTGTTCAGAACACCCTATGCCTAAATTAATGCACTGTGGATTGTCATTAGTTCCTAAGTTTACTTTTTCATATGATAACGAGGAACTATTGGTTTTACAGTTGACCGATTTTTTGAATTTATCTTGAAGATCGTAAAATTTCTCTAATCTAACTACATATTTAGGGATCGAATTTACCATGTGCGATGAAGATTCAGGAGTTCTCAGATCTGGTATTACCGTGAAATCGCACAAATTGTTGTCGTGAGTGCATTCATCTATCAACGCGCCTTGAAAAGTTTCTTCCATATGCAGGAAGCTAATAATCTGTTGATCGTCGTCAAAGACTCTCCAACTCATGATGTTGTCAGGAATGGATGGTCTGAACAACAGTTTGATGGAGAATGCATCCAGGGACAATCCTTCTGCAGGAAAGAGTTTGGAAGCTACGTTAGCTAATAGATCGGCTTTAGCATTATTCAATCTAGGAATAGAATTTATATTGAAAGCAGAAAACTTATTCATTAAATTCCATACCTCGGATTGGTAGCTTTTAATATGCGGAGATGGACAGTGGATAGAATCTCTTACCTGTCTAACCACGATTTTGGAATCGCCAAATACAGCCAAATTTTGAATGTTCATATCTAAAGCTTTTCTGAGGCCCTGCAATAAAGCCTCATATTCTGTTGTGTTATTAGTACATTCAAATTCTAACCTACATGCAATCAGGGTTTTGTTACCTACCGGATCAATAATGACGCAGCCTGCACCAGCTCCTTCTTTGGACTTTGACCCGTCAAAGTACAAAGACTAAATTTGATTTTCATCGAGTGCATGAGACCATTGTGTAGGAGCTGTTGGCTTCACATATGCTACAATCTCAGACTGTTGTTCTGGATTTGTGATAGTTGAAGCCTCGGCCATGAAATTTCCGAAAAAGGTATCCATCCCTTGTATTTCGGGTGAATCAGCAGAAGGTGTAAATGGTTCGTTGGGATCATTCAAATCTGTGACCGTGAACTTGAGGTAGCGTTCACGATTCACCTTGATTTTGTTGGGCTTACCATTCTCTAGAAGCCACAGGTGAGACCAATCTATCGCGAAATAGCCATGTAGCTGCTTTGACCAGTCCCTGCTTAAAAACAAACCATACACTTCTGGAATATCCACAACAATAATATCAATAACCTAATGAACTTTGGGGTTAGACGATAATCTTATAAGCACATTCCTTAATTCGCCTACAACTTTAACACTGGTTCGATCAAGTTGGATGATTTTTAAAGTGGATGGTTCAAATTCAGCATTAATCTTCTGACATACAGAACATGGCATCACATTGGAAGATGCTCCTGAGTCTACCATACAATTGTGCACGTTTCTATTAAAGATTTCGAAAGTTAACAAAAATGGAGGTACATTTCTGCGAGTACTAAGGGTGGTAGTTTGTGGCTTTTTACTCGCAGTTTCTAAAGCTACTTTATCTACATTATTTACATTATTTACAAGAAGGCTTCCTTTATCATGAGGATTGGGATTATTCTTAGTGGAAGTCTTCTGAGGAAGCTTGTTTTGAACAACCTTGTTACTGTTTGAATTACCATTTTTGCTATTCTCTGCGATATTTTGTAACATTTTTTGTAGCAGAAATGGAAATTTTAATAACTCATAAACAGAAATGTTAACCCTTAACTTTTTAAGATATTCAACTAAATCATAATCTAAGTTGGGGTTTACATGACTCTGTTTAGTCTCAGCTGGTTTAGATTGCTTTGGGGGCAAAGTCGTAGTGTTTTCGGAAGAAGGTTTGTTTGTTGTCTTACTCCTAGTATTATAAGGATGTACTGTCTCAAAGTTAGCTTGAAAGATGCTATCTGAGAAGTGTCCAAAAATGTTTGGAGAAGACTCTTCTTCTTGAACTGTCTCTTGTTCAAAAACCTCCTCAGGAATCTCAGAAGGCATCAAGTTATCCTGGGCTTCTAGAATTGTTTGAAGGGCGTATTGCAGACTTTCTAGATTTAGGCCCTCAGTAGTTGGATTAGGTCAGTTGGTGGGAAAAGGCTTCCTGAATAGGGGCTTGTAAGGTCCTTTGCTCGAAGAATCTTCTTCGGTCGTCCTTTTCAAATCTATAACTTGATTTGACAGTTTTTGAATGACTTTAGTTAAGTTTTCTAAATCAGAGCTTTCAGGTTGTATTTTACTTTGAGCAGGTCTAGGGAGGATTTTGATCTTCTTTTTGGAAGAAGAACTAGTCTCTGTTTCGTTGCTAGTAGTGTCTTTTAAACTAAGGATGTCTTTTTCAATCTAGCTGGCCTCCTCGAAGGCCTCTAACAATGTGGATTTCTTAGATCGTTTAACCCAAATGGCTATACTTTGATGCAGGGCTTTAGTATAGTATGCTATTATAAGATTCTCGACAGGCATAGAATCTGTAGGGATTCGGTTTTTTAGTATTAAGAATCTTTGATTAAAGTCTTTAATTTTCTCTTTTGGGTTCATTCTTAAGCTAGAAAGCTCCATGACTAGGATTTCCAGGGTTTTATCATCTCCAAACTTTTCCAAAAAGCAGGATTCAAACTTTTCCCAAGAAACGATGGTATGGGGTTGTTGGGCAAAGTACCAAGTAGATGCATTGCCCTCGAAAGTGTAGGGGAACAACCTACAAACTACGTCTTTGTGCTCGACATTGCAGAGTCTTATGGCTAACATAAAAAATTTAATGTGATCTTTGGTGATCTGTTTAGAGTCAAGGTCAAACTTGGGAAGCCACTTCTCCAGATGTTTGGGTAAGGGATGCTAAGCCCCAGGTATGGCTACTGCATCCTGGTCGAGCCAAGGTCTGGCAGGATTGTTCTGGTTGGCCATTGGTGTAGTCGGTTTGGAAGGCTGAGAAGGGGAACTGCCTTCATCAGAAGAGTCTTCTCCTGAAGAAGAAGGAGGTGATGGAGGTGGTGAGGGTGGTATTCCAGATCCCCCTACAGCAGGAGTGAGGATTGGATCTGTAGGGTTCACAGTGAGGTTAGTGCCTCTTAGTTGTTCTCTAATATCAGAGAAATCTAAAGGTTGGTCCAAAGGTCTATTTGGTTGCCTTAAATGGGCTAAGGCACTATGTGTTCTTAAGAGAGATTGGCGGACAATCTCTTGTATGTCACCACCTGTAGGATTTGGGGTTACTGGTTCGACTGTGATCCGTGGATCGTCGTTTGATGTGGTTGTTGTTTGAGGGGGAATGTTGTCATTCGAATGACTTCTTGTCACTATAGGTGAGCGATTAGGTGGTGGAGGAGTCTTACGACCGCCTCATGCCATTAATAAATTTCAGGCCCTCTTCTAGTGCCATTTGTTGACGGGCAAAATTGAACGCTCGCCAACTGGAAGAGTGGATCCGGTCCGGGGTTGTCTAAATAACCCAAGCCGTTTGGGATGATCCACCCTGATGGGTTTAGCAGCTTCGTTGGCCAATCTAAGTCCTAGGAAAACGAAAGAAAACTACACTAAGGAACTAATCTAAATGAAAACAATAACTAAAGCAAAAAAATCTGAAATATATATATATATATATATACAGTCTATTGTCTAATAATATACAATAATAATCCTATGAAATCAAATGTTCAATTGTTAACAGAATTAAATCTTAATCACAAATGTACAATATTTACAGATTACAGATTTAAATGAAAACCTGCAAAAGTCATTTGTAAATTGTCCTATGATAGCAAAACTACTGTTTTCGATTTTAATAATTTTATGATAAAGAAATAAAATGAAAACTATCTAAGCTGAACAATTAAAATAATAATTCTAACTATAAATTTGAACTACACATATATCTATCTAAACTACTTAAATAACATTAATAAATTAACTATCAAATAACAAATAGCAAATTGACCTGAAGTAACGCTTCAGGTTTGTCCTGTATACTATAGTTCATTTAGTTGTTCGGTGAGAGGAAACCCGCACCAAATTCTCCACAAGCTTCTCGTAAACAGGAAGCAATTGTGCTCTTCAAATATAAATGATAGGACAAACAAGACATAAAAAAATTACAACAATCTTATAATTTACAAATCATCACATTTAGATAAATCCGTGTGTAAAGATTTGTACAAAATGATTCATTTAACGAAGAAGATAAACCTTTAATTCATTAAATTGAACCAAAGTGATTACTGTACTTTAAAATAAGAGAAATCAGATATGGACAACACATAAACCAAATCACATCAACCTGCAACGAATTATGATAGCTAAAGTAGTCGATAATTAATTGCAAACTGATATGAAGAAAACTTGAAATAAAAGTTTGATATATTGAAAGCTAAAGCTGTTACAAGACATCAACTTTTATCCAAGTCTGTGTTATTATAAATCCATAGTCTGGTTCTCCCAACAGTGATGATGATGGGTCCATTACAAAAAATAACAAGTATTTAAAGACCACAGGGTAAAACATCCCTGTGGGAATTGTCAAAAACAGTTTACAAAAAATCTGGGAATAATTTCCCAAGTCTCTATTCCTGACTAAAGCTAACAACCTATAACAAAACTATATCAGAAAAGTATCTCCTAAACTGCCACAACATATCCAATTGGTCATTGAAATTCGTATGCACCTGAAAGTGGACAAGAATAGGCAAGTTTAGAGGATATTTTATTGATAAAATTAACAAAATCTAAATTTTAAGACTAGCTACAGAATCTTGCGATTCTGTAGCTGGTCTAATTTGAAAACAGAATCATTTTAAATCAATGAAATGCTAACAGAAATATATTCAAAACTTTAATTGCTAATTGAAAACAAAATGAATCATTTAAACCACAACTTCTATGCTAGTCGATAGCAAATGAAATCTTGTTTGAATCTATTTCAATTGCAACAGAATATGTACGATCTGTCACACAACTCTTATTTCCAATTCAGAGCAGACAGAATCATTTTAAACAATTTGAAACCAATGAAATCATTTTCATAAATCAATTCCAATCGACACAGACTGTAACCGATCAAGTAAATTTTTCATGCAACAATTTATGTCGACTCAGCCATTAACAAAATCATTTTTTAAATCCATAACTAACAGAGTTGTTTTTTCGATTTAATGGATTACATTATATTTATCAAACCAATCACTAGTATTGATGCATTGCATACATAAAGGATCATGCCAATTCAAGCATACGAAATCGTTTCCAAATCAAACCATAAGAAATAAATTGAACTAACTCAGAGTCGACATAATGCAAAATCGTATCAATCAAAACATAGTTGTGTTCATTTTTAACAAACAAATCTTTTGTATAGATCGAATGTAATCATAATCCAAATGAGAATATTTATTCAAAACGAAACAGACTCGTTCCTGGTAAATCGAAGTCAACGGGATTGTTTTGAATCTATTAGAAATAGACAGAACTAATCGAAATCAAATCCAACCGGTTATATTAATTCAAATGTACAGAATTGTTTCGAAGCAAACCAAACATAATCAAAAACAACTCAATTGCTTATACTAATATGAGCACAATACAATCGCATAACCAAATCTCAGCTATATTTGATTTTATCAAAATGAATCTACTATACATGATTCACAGCGAAATCGTTTTTAGTGATCTGAGTATAACAGAATCATTTTAAATCTATTGAAACAAACAGAGCTAATTGAAAACAACTCCAATCAGTTACATTAGTTCAAACCAATTCATAAAACAAAATCAATATTGAAACACATACCTGGGCAGTGAGAAAATGATTTGATCACGATAACTTTGAATTGACAAAGGTCATTGTTGCTTTGACATTTCTGAAGACAATTGAACCAGTGGTTTTTTGTTTCTTCTCGTTGTCTTGCAGCCTGTCATTCTCCTTTGACAGCACTGTCACCCATTCCTCTAACGATCCGATCTTAGATTGCAACAGGGGGACGTCGATGTAATAATGTTCAAGCCAGGAGTTACATTGGGTACATGGTGATTGATCGGGCTTCGACATCACAGGCGAGGGTTTGTTCAAGTTACCAGGGGTTTCCTTGTGCAACTTGATTCCCAGGTATTTAGGGTCGTTCTTGAGGCACGGAGGTAAGTTTGAGACATATCCATAAGGTTCCATAGAGCATAGGCCATGGGAGTAGGGGTATTCCTCAGCTAGGAATCGTTCAATTTCAGAGTCCGAGTCCTCGCTCAGCACTATTGGCTTCTGGTCAACGTTTTGCTTGGGTTTGTTCCTAGCACATCTTGATATCCATCGAGCATTTTTCTTCCCCTTACTATTGATAGTAGCATCACCTCTACCTTTCTTCCTCACAGGCCTTTTGACGGCCTTAGCATTATTCTTTAGCACACGAGTCGGCCACGGTATCGGGTAGGTCCATGTCAGGGAAATCTGAGGGTTTGACAGGGGGTAGAAGGATATGAAGTGGCACGGCCGGTCCAACCAATGTTTCAGTAACCACAACCTTGTCCACTTGGATAGAATCGGGAGTGTCAAAGCAATTCCTTGATAGGAAGGCTTGCCAACAGTCACCACTACGGCTCAAATGGTGGACGATAATAAGTTTGATCAAGTAGTGATGAAAAAGGTTTTTATTGGCCTTCTCACGCTTGAATCTTTTGGACATTTTGTAAAGACTACG
>CBVK0100135206.1:0-14490 GCA_900067695.1 Picea abies | reverse complement strand
GGGTTTCCCAGGATAAATGTTGTGTCTCTTGTGAATGTGTATTTCTTAGTGATCTTGTTCTTATGTTGCTCTCATCTATTGAAATGCAAAGAGCTATAATAATGGAATAAACATTAACAGTTAAACCAACCTAGCGCTGGCTGTAAAGGTATCCTCATCTCACTTTCTTTACCAATGTATCTTCAAGACTTCTCTCAATAAGACATAAAATTTATGTCAAGAAGTCGAACAATTTAAAGATTTTGTCTATCAAGAAGATGTATAATTTCTGTTAAGAAGTCGGATAATTTAAATATTTTTTTCCGAAGAAGAATTCCAACTCTGCTTTGAAAGTTGCAGTGGTAGCACTGGTTGGCAACACAAACTCCTTTTAAATTGCATGAGGATGCACAGTATCCAGAAACAACCGCTTTTACTTTCCACGGAAAGTCCGCAAAAACGGTTTACAAAACCATAAATCTCGACCACTTCATGATGATAATAATAATAAGAAATTTACTAGTTACAGGTTCACTTTCCTACAACCTATGTTGGTTCAAAATGCATGGAGTTGGCTTCCCATCCGTCCTTTAGACACCATAAAAAGTGCATCAGAAGGCTATGATCTTGCCATGGCCTTTGAACCTAGGCTTGACATGAAGGTTGGATGAACCCTGGTGTGCATTTCTTTTTCTTGTATTCCATTGATTCTTCCCCATCCCCAATTTAGAGACTTCAACGAAGGATCAGGCCTCATTCAGAATTTTATTTCATTGACTCGGAGCCACTGGGTCTCATTCAATCACACATAAACCATAAGCTAAGGATATTCAATCCCACCAACTAATAACAATAATTAGGGTGTAAATGATGGCATAGTGCATATAAAAGTTGGCGTAGTGTGTTTACTGATTGGCTGGAATTCATTTATTCCTCTTAGGAGTAGCTTGTTTCAGATTTGGAGCATTTCATGTAATGGGTTTTTATGGTCCTCGGATATGGGTCAAGTGGGTTACGTCATCTTGTCATTCAGATTCAGTTAATACCATTATGTGTTTCAATAATTGCAGTAATCTAGCAGTAAATGAAACTGGAGAAGATATAATTAGTAAAGGATCTGATTACTTTTCAATATTTTGGAAAAGGTGTTTTGCCATCTACCCTGAAAGGCTTACCATGAGTGCTTAGTAACTACAATCATGTTGATTTGGATGTTATAGCTTCCTCATACTCCAGTACGTCAGTAATTTTGGTGTTATTGGCATTGATACTTCCTTTCCCTTCTAAAGGATTTATGTTAACAGTTTTGGTATTATTGGCATTGACACTTCCCCGACCTTCTAAAGGATTTGTGTATCCCTTTTTGCTTCACGATCAAGATATCAATTTGTGTTCATATTCATTGTATATGTTTGACCGTTTGCAAAATTTAGATGTCATGGCCACTTCAAGTATTTGCATGAAATATATTGTATTGATTTTGAGATTATCTTAATTTTTTTTCATGTGCTTCCATCTGGGTTCGTCCAGTTCTTTACTCACTAAAAAATACAGAATGGTCCAGCTCAAGTACTGGCTAAGGTAGTAGAACTCCAATGCTTTTGGTTTATTTGACAAGGATGGTATTAGACTTTTAGTCTATCTTCAATATCTTAAATACCTTTTTTGAACTATCTGAGCTTCATTACGTAGTTTTCAAATATATTGAGGTTCTCAGTTGATAAGATCTTTTGGATTTTTCCACTTCTGATAATTTTATAATTCTTTGTACATTATACTAGGCAAGGTATTTTGGCTACTTGTGCTAATTGTGTATGTGTGGTATTAATTGAAGTAATTTTACTTAGTTTTTTCAATATTTTTCAAGTTGATACGGGGTTTCCAAATCTAATTATGGATTTAGATTTGAAATAATGAACTTCTAGTATTAGTTGTTGATATTTGGTTTATCTCGATTTTTTTTTGACATGGTATTCTCTGTACTATATCAATTGTAGGATAAGAAATCCCGAAATTTTGGAAGTTGTAGTGGACATGACAACAAAACCTACATGACAACATAATTCCTAAATGTAGTAGTGAAGCTAGTGTTGGTAGGTGGGCCAAAGATGAGGGTTGCTAAGGAAAAAAGTGCATTTGTGGAATTAGAAAATGCATCAGGTTATCCCATGGCTGTAATGTCGTCTGCTAAGGGAAAGGTTCCAGAAACTCATCCTCATTTCATAGGGACTTACTGGGGTGTAGTAAGTACTTCATTCTGTGTTGAAATAGTTGTGTCTGCAGATGCATATTTATTTTCAGGGTTGATTCTCAATGACTATAGTTCAGTGGGATATTCATTGCTATTGAACCAAGAGAAATCTATAATTGTGTAGCCTAACAGGGTGACTGTGGGAAATGGGCCTAGTTTTGGGTGTGTTGATGAAATGTTTCTTATAATCCCTTGCGAAGAAGGTGCAACACAACCCCACATGTTTGGAAAATTATCGGTGTATTTTTGTACCTAAATGTGTTCCCTTACAAAGTGCACCAAATGAGCCCTTAAAAGTCAATGTGTTGTTCAAACACATCCAGGCAAGGCCTAAAAAAATCTCACCAAATTCTTAAGTAAAATTAGTCAGACAATTGTCTTTTAGTAAGCTTTGTTCTTATGAGGTACATTTGCAGTAGGATTATTGTTGATATTCTATGATATAAAATGCTTGCTTGCAGGGCATGCTAACAAATGAAATTGCTATAATTGCTGAAACTAGTGACTCTTGGTTCAATTTCTAGAAAAGTGTGGGTAAGTCAAACATCATTTCTATGTAAAGGACACTATGTAATTTAGTAATCTGTTGTTGCCAACAGGTGGAAACCTATTGCATATCATTTATTGTTTCAAGGTTTTGTCTATGAAGAAAAATTACCCTTTACTCTTTTTAGAAAAATATGAATCACATAATGAAATGTTAAAGTTCAAGGTGTGTTTCGAATAGTATGGACAGGAACAAAGTTTTCTCTTCTCCTGTCCATTAGCTTCTTAGCTTTACTCAAGAAATTTTGGAAGGACTAAATGCATAGGTATTCCTAATTTTCAAGCAAACTATTTCGTGCCAATGTATGTTATTGTTAATCAATAAAAAAATAACACTAACACCAAAAATCCAATGATTGATGAAAGAGAAATGATTTTCTCTGATGAGGGACCTACTCTCATGATGCTCTTTTTGCAGGTATAATTTCTTGTGTATTTGCAAGCAGTTTGTTCCTATAATGCTAAATGTTTGTTTGGTAGGTATGAGTTCCAAATGAAATATGGATCAACTGGATGGTCTATAGGAGAAACACCGGGATATGGTAAAGCAACACTAGACAAGCGTGTAATTGCATGCATTGGTGATGGAAGCTTCCAGGTGCAGATGCACGGATTTTTATTTCAAATTTTGGAACATTGTTTTACAATTAACAATGATCGAGTACCAATGTATATAAGATTTGAAATATTAAATTCCTTTGAATTTTCTGTTTTATCCAAAAATTAGTGAGTATTTTTATCCAAATGTATTCTTCCTTATTTGAATAGGTCACAGTCCAGGATGTGTCTACCATGATTCAAAATGGGAAGAACCCTTCATTTTTCTGATTAGAAATGGAGTATACACTATAGAGGTCAAAATTCATGATGGACCATACAATGTAATACATAATTGGAACTACACCAATGTAGTGGATGCCCTTCATAACGATGAAGGGAAATGCTGGACTGTCAATGTATTTTTTCTATATATTCATAGCATGGCCAACCTTTTTACAAGGATTTCTTGTTTCTTTTGTGATATGGGAGTATTTGGTTTCTTTTCCTTTTTTTCATTTGCTGAGGCCCACTTCCTAACTGATTCCTTTTCCTTAAAAAATACATTATTGTAGACTTGGGGACTTCCCTTTTAATTGGCCAGAACTCAGTTTCATATTGGGCTATTTTTCTAGTTTTACATCTCTTGAGGTATCTATTGCACAAATGACATTACAAGCCAGTATGTCAGCTGAGGGACAACTGTATTTCTTGTTAGGAACCTTTGTAGTTGTTACTTTCACTAGCAAGTTTTGTGTTGCTTAGCCAATTGAGGGACTAGTGAAGCAAGAAAATAACTTGTGCCTCAAGAAAATCAGAATGATTTGAATCTGTGTCAACACAATCTACAAAGGCTTATGGTTAGAATGATAACAAATATTCTTAACCGGTATGTATTATCACCATTTTTTGACATGTTAAACAATCACATAGAGCTCATGATTGTAGGTTTAATAGTTGTGGATAACATCAATGAATGTTTTTGAATGGTATGTGATTGGGTGTCCATGGTGTATGTGAACAATCCCAAGTGCATACTAAGAGGTGTTGGTTTGATTCTCAAATTTCTGATGGAGATCAAGTAGGCTTAAGACTAACATAGGGCACCTTAACTTCTTCAAATAATTTTTTTTACATGTGATCCCATTTGAAAATGAGTTTCTTGGCATTCTCAGGCAAGATCTGATGTAGGGGATGTGTAACATCAAAGGAAACATAAGAAAAATCCACTGTAAAATTGTGCCAAGTAGAGGAAGCTTCATAACTCCTTGATGTTGGTTGGGGTAGGCCAATTGTGGATGCGCTGTATTTTCCTTGGATCCACATGAACACTTGTTTAATCAATAACGAAGCCAAGGTATAGTATGTACTTCATGGAAAATGCTTATTTCTTTAGGTTATAAAGGAACTTATGTTGGTGAAAAGTTTGAAATACTTGCGCAATACATTGGAAATGTTCATCTCATGACCTATTGAAGATAAGAACATCGTTGAGGTAGACCATAATGAATTTATCTATAAATGGGTGCAAAACATCGTTCATCAATTACATGGAGGTTGTTGGTGCCTTTGTTATGCCAAAGGGTATCAACAACCACTCAAATATTTTATTTCTTGATTTTAATCTATTGTTCCAAACACATAAAGTGTTGGTTTAAACTTGATGGTAGTGAAACTTAAAGCCAATCTTGGTAAAAGATCTTGACTCCCTTCAATGTGTCTAAAATGTATTAAATATATAGATTGGATATCTATCATTGACTATAATTTTTTTGAGGGAACAATAGTCACTGAAGAGGTGCTATGCAACATCTTTGTTTGTTGCAAGTGGAATGGGACTTCCACAATCCAAAGCACTTAGCTTTATGTGTCCTTTCAGCAGGATATCTTATATATATCACTATTTTTTCTCTTTTTCTAGAATGGATTTGTAATAAAGGTTTTTGTTGAAAAACAAGTTTCCAAGTACCAAATATATGTGATGTTGGACTTTCCAAGTTTTCATAGACATTTTCCCTCACTCCTATCCCTCAAAATCATCATTTTTCCACAAACTCTAGCCTAGACTATACTTTCCTAGGCTAGGAATGTGTTTTGACATTTTGGACCCCTTCCCCTCACTCTTTCCCTGAAATTTCACTTTCCCCCACTTTCTAACATCCATCCCTACTTCCCCACTTTTTTCTGAAAATTTAGAAACCCCCTAACCCTTTCATCTCCCTTCATTTCTAAACTGTCCAAATCCCCTATTTTTCCCTACACTAAACCCTAATTTCCCCTCCCATTGAGCTAGGGTTTACAATGGAATCAAATAAAAATGAGAATAAGAGACATAAGGGAGGTCATATCGGCAGGTATGAGCCCACTTCATCACATGAGATCATGTCTTCACCATTTCTCAATAAATCATTTCAAGAGACAAATCATTTTCCACACATAGGGACAATCTTACTTCAAAATTGGTTTTTGAAGTAAGAAATATGAATTTGAAAAACGTGAAAGAGGTTTTTGTCAATAATAGACTAAGGACCAAAGAAATCCTTAATTTTATACATAGCTATTATTATTTGGAAGAAATGCCAAAAATATAGTTGCTACAGGAGAGTTGTTGCACTTCTGGACTAGTCTTGGGAGATTGAATTTTTAGGTGTCTTGGAGCAGGTTTGTGCAGTGCTTTATGACTAATGACAACTAGACATCCTAATATTTCCAATTCATCTTTCAAAAGTGAATTTGGAGCATGGGAAGGCCTTCAAAATTCCTCCACAAGTTGGGTGTTGCGCTTCTGCTAGACCATGCTGTGCTTTTGACTCTGTTTTTGGTCATCATTTTCAAATGTGGTTTTTGAACGAATGAGGATGAATTTTGGAAACAAAAAAGGAGGTGTTTTCTAAGGACATAAAAAATCACAATAAACTCCTTCAGGTTTTACACAGGTATCATAAACTGGGAGATATTCAACTTTCTTAGAGGCCTGTTTTAGAAAATCAAATTCTCCAATTTAATTGCCTGTTTTAGTCATTATTTTGTGGCACATATTCCAAGAACATGGGAATGAATTTCAAAAAAATGAGAGAGATTTGTCTTAAAAAAAAAAATATTTTCAAAAACCTCTCTTATTTTTTTTAAATGTGTTATGGTTAAATAGTTATTGCTCCATTTGTGACCCCTCTTTTTTTGTAGCGCTTCTGGAGAATTTGCTGCGCTTTTGGACAACTTGTTTTCAAATCAATTTTGAAGGGGTTAGATGTAGGTTTTTTCTTGAATTAGTGACTCTAGGGTGTGAAGGAAATCTTCATATTTCCATTCATAACTTTTTCATCAAAAAATTCATCAAGGAAGGTCTCTAAATCATCCTCCAAAGTTGTTGCTCTTCTGCTACATTTTGTTGCTACAATGTATATTGCAGAATACACAAATGCAAGAAAATTTGCATGCCTTTGGTGCATTTGTAAGGTTAACTTCTACACTGTACAACATTTCATTTCCAATCACCCAGACGTACGGTGTAAGGATTGAAGTGTAATAATCCCCCTAAATACGAAGTCTCAATCAATTTATTTTCTAGCTGGCATCTTGTATATGGCATGGAGAAATTGAAGTTCCTCATCTCTCTTTCATAACATACAAATCCCCTTAATCAAATGGGAAAAAATGTTTATATCTGGAATGTAACCTCTTCTAGTCATATCTAGAGATATCTCAAATGTATTTTCAACTTAGCCTGACTTATAGAGTCCTTCAATCAATAGTGCATAGGTAGTGGGATTAGTTGTATGAAGATGTGATGACCAAGGCATCATGTCCTTTGAAATTCTAGAGCTGATTCAAGTTCTCCTGCCTTACAAAGTCTGTCTGTGAGTATTGAGTAATTATTTGAGATAGGAACTGTTGTGGAGTGGCTATTTAAAGGGATAGATGAATTTCATTCCAGCATAAGACACCATTTGTTGAAAAATTAAGACACATTTTTTGTTTTCCAAATACTAATATTTTATATTAATTTCAAAATGGAAGATATTTACATCGATTAGACACACACATATATCATATATCCCTTGCAATGACTCAATTCAGGATGATTCCAGAACCCTATCTTACACATGTTGTATCTTAGAAAGTATAAGGCCTCAGGAGTTGAAATTTTAACCCAACGTACCTTGATCCATCTACTAAATATCCTCTAAGTAGTTCCTTCTGAAACATTGTATAAACAAATTTATCTTGAAAATGCCAAGGTGTCTCAGATGTAGCAACAAAACCCCAAGACCTTGAGCTCTAATACCATATGTTAGGAACCAAATATCAATATAGCATAGAAAAACCTCAGAATAAGTACTCAACGCCTTAAAAAAGAGAGAATGTTAGGAAATAAGCCTCTTCTAGGGGGAAACCCCCTGATACCCCACATAAATGTCCAAATAAAAGATGATTCCAAATGAAAATGTCTCCTTGGTATATATAGGAGACCAGGAGGTACAATTACAACTAATGGAATAAAGCGGACATAACTAAAATAACATTACTAATGTAAAATGACCCAATTAAGGGGTAATGAGCCACTATTTATTGCTTAACAATCACACCCTATCGCTGGATACTTTTTAAAAATCCCGAAAGATCACAAACTCTTTGACCCCATCCCTCCCAAAATATTCCCTTCCCAGTGAAACATGTGAATAGGAGATGCAGACATTGAAAATAAACTTGACTGCTTTCTCATCTTAGAATCCTTTTTGCATGGATGTTTCTGTTTTCTCTAGCAGGTATTCTTTGGGGGAGTTTCAGATCATTCCCCTATTATTTTTTAATTTTCTCTTGATCCCTTAAAACCCCCTAGCCCCTTCAAGTTCAACGCTTCTTGGCTAGAAGATCCAATATTCTTAACTCTTGTTAGGAATACTTGGATCCCCCTAAATGAAAATCTCCTTAAATATCCCACAATTCAATTTCTGGACAACCTCAAAAGAGTATAAAAGGAAATGACTATGTGGAAAAATAAGAAAAAACTTCAAGAGAACGAATACCTTCTTGAAATAGAACAACAACTCAAAGATTGGTTGGAGAAAGAGATGGAATCAAGCTTTTCTGAAGATCAAAAATAAAAAATTATCATGCCAAAAAAGAAGAAGGAATAGATATTTAGCTCAAAGGAAAAATAATGGAGATTAAAAAGAAGAGCCCTTTGGCTCCAAGCCGAAGATGATAACAAAAAATGTTTCCACCATGTGGCCAATGGCAGAAAGAAAAAAAAAACATAATTTGGGAAATTCAAAGAAGTGATAGGATAATGGCCATGAGTTTTGAAGACATTGCAGTTGTAGGTACTGAACATTTCAAAGACCTTGTCAAGGAAGATCATTGATCTTCAATTGAGGCCATTTTAAAAGTGGCAAGTCTCTTTCCCTATTTTTTGGATCAAGAACAAAACGATTCTCTAATGGTAGAAGTTACGGAAGAAGAGCTACATACAACACTACACAATTTTCATAAAGACAAAATTTTGGGTCTATATGAACTACCTATAGAATTTTACTCTTTGAATTTTGACATTCTTGGTCAGGATCTCATCAAAACCATTGAATACTCCCGCACAATTGGAAAAATCATAGCTTTCCTCAATTCCAACTTCATCTCCCTCATCCCGAAATCTATTAATCCATAATATTTTTACCGATTCTGACCCATCTCTCTTTGCAACAACCTCTACGAAATTATCACCACAATCATCGCAAACTGATTAAAATAAATCCTTGTTGAAAACATTTTTGGGGAACAATTTGGTTTTTAAGAGGAAGATAAATTCACCAAGCCATAGGACTTGCTCAAGAATGCTTACACTCAATTCACACATTACAAAAAGAGGTTGTCATCTTCAAAGTCAACTTGGCCAAAGCTTTTGACAGAGTAATTTGGATTTATATCAGACTACTCCTCATTCATTAGGGATTCTCACACTCTTTTGTTCTTTGTGTTCTCAGCTGCATCTCCACCACTTCCTTTGCCCCCTTCATTAATGGCTCAACCTCCCCTTTATTCAAAGAAGAAATAGGTCTCAGACAAGGATTTGCACTCTCTCCCCTAATTTTTCCCCTGGTAATAGAATCCCTAAGTCTCCTCATCACAGATGCAACGATTCAAAGGAATTTCGTAGGCATTAAAATATCCCTAAACTATTCCCTCTCCCATATTCTATTTGTTGATGAAATTCTCATCTTTTGTGATGGTAGAATTTCCTTTCTAGAAAATAATATCCAGGAGGATCTTAGTGGCCACCCACCTTGTCCAACTAGCTCAAAATAGTTTTATGGCAACTTACTATTTTTAGTAGTTTTTCAGTTCCTAAACTTACGGGGCCATTTTGAGGGCCTAAACGACGTTTTTTCACGATCAGATACCTCAATAAAGTTTAAAATAACTCATTGAGCCCCATAAATAAATATCCTCGTCAATACCTTTCCAACGAGCTATCGTGCACCCTAAATGGAGATCATATGCAAAAGTTACGACCCTGGGAAGTTGATGTACTAGCTTACCCCAACGAGGTCCACATGACTTTTGGCACTTCATCTCCTAGGTTTAGGTTTGTGGATGTCTAGGGTTTTGGAATTCATGTTTATTGTAAAAAGGCCTTCATATCCTCATTGTACTCATATTCTTGTGAATGAGCGTAGCTATCACATCGCTTCTCATAGATAAGCTGCCACCATTCTAGCAAGCTTGTTTTCAGTCTGTATTTTACAGTTTACAACATATTTATTATTTAATAGAACTCAATTTTTACTATATTTATGTTATTGTTCACCGTGTATCTGTGTTGATATTTTAAATCTGTGGTTTCATTTTGTTTCTCTCATAAATCTGTATCAAAATCTAGAGGAATTTCTCAATACATTCTGCCTAACTACCGAAATGAAGATCAATCGGGACAAATATTCTCTATTGGTTTGGGGACTATCCCTTTAGGAAAAAAACTCAATTTATGCTCTCCTTGGAGTACAGGTGATCTAGGAAGAAATTGGTGGCCACCCACCTATTCAGCTAGCTCAAAATAGGTGTTTCCAGCTTGGCAACTTTTCTATGATTTTTTGGGTCCTGAACTTTCGAGGTTGTTTTGAGGCCCTAAACGGCGTTTTTTGGGCTTGACAATGCCTAGAATAAATTTTTAGGAAGATTCTATGCTAAAATAAATATGTACTCCTCAGCTAGACCTTTCTGAAAAGGTATAGAACACCCTAAATGAATATCATATACAAAAGTTACGCCCTCGGGAAGTGACATATACCCTAACCCCATCGGGGCCCACAAACCTTTTGGCGATTCATCTTCTGGGGTTAGGGTTTTGGATTTTATTTATGTTAAAAATTCCTTTGGAGCCTCATTTTAAACATAATCATATTCTTACAAATGACCGTATCCATCACATCTCTTCTCAGAGATAAGTTGCCACCATTCTAGTGAGTTCATTCACTCTATAATTTTACAGTTTCTGTACATTTCTTTCATTAATAAAAAATGTGCATTTATGGAAATATATCTATGTATTTACTTATTATATTTTCACCTTCAGTTCATTCTAAAAATAATATAGATCAGTGGTATTAGAGTAGGCTACTCCTTGTCATTTCTTAGTGCATGTCCTCGACGAGGTCAGGGTATAGAGAGTTGGGTCTCGAGGTAGTTTCTCTTGAGGACAACCTCTATCTCCAGACCAAGTGAACTCCCATGGTGAAAGAAAAGAGATACTAGGGAGAAAAATATCCCATCAAGTTTTTTTCTCATGGAAGCCCTTGCGCAACAGAGGAACGAGATGTTGGAGAATTTTCCCAAATCCTTCAAAGATAGTCGACAATTGCAGGTGTGTCTTCGTCAAGTAGTTTCTTTGGAGAAGCTTCCCCATTCAAGGTACAAGTTAATTTCGATATTCCCTTATTTGAAGGTCATATCGATGTGGATGATTTGGAAAAGTGGTTAAATATGCTAGAAGGTTATTTCTCTTTCCACAATTTTTCCGATAGATAAAAGATCACCTTTGCAATCCTTAAGGCTCTCCCCAATGTCAAACATTGGTGGGAAACTTACTGGGAGAAAAATTCCACAAAGGAGTCTGGAATATTTGGGGCCGAGCCCACTTGGGAATTTTTTATGGATGCAGTCAAGCAACAATATTACCCTATAAAAAACTATGATGACCAATACATGAGATGGACCATGTTACATTAAGAGAGGGGCCAAATAGTGTTGGAGTTCACAAATACCTTCCATATGTTGTGCACCAAGCTGGGTATCAAAGACTTTGAGTGGCATTTGGTTCTAAAATATTGCGAGGATCTACAATGGTACATCCAAACCAAAATGGATTTTTTTGACATCTCATCACTGAGATTCTCTTATTGATATGATGTCAAAATCGAGTAGAAATTTAAGTAGTAGAACAAGAGGGAATTTGGGTCTGAAAATTGCAACAAACAAATTATGGTAAAGGTAGCCCTAATTCATATAATATCCAATATCAAGACAACCAATCCAAGCCACAAGAAAAAAAATCGATGGGAAGATGAAGAAGGACACTGGGAAGTGGTGCAACTTCCACAAAATCCCTTGGCACAACACTGATGAATGTCACTTGAAATAGTCATTGGTAGATGAGCTAAAAAAAACAGAGTCGATCCTGGAATCAAACTCTAATTTAGACAATAATAAAAGGAGATAGATTCTAGGCTAAGCAATACAACTTCTTCAACAAGGAAAGCAATTCACCAAGGTTCATATTCAACAAAATCTTCCCCATATTCCACGTGAAATTGACGCAACGGGGACCACTGCTTCCTAATGAGGGAAGAATTATCCAGGTGGAAATTAGTGGCCACCCACCTATTCCACTGGCTCAAAATAAGCTTTTCCACCTTGGGATCATTTCTACAGTTTTTCAAGTCCTAAACTTTCAAGGTTGTTTTGAGGCCCTAAATGAAATTTTTTGGGCTAAAAAATGCCCAACATATAGCTGAAGGTAGATGGTAGTCGAAAAAAAATATTTAATCCTCAGATAGACCTTTCCGATGAGGTATAGAACGCCCCAAATGAAGATCGTATGCAAAATTTATGTCCTCAGGAAGTTGATGCATTAACTACTCCCATCAAGGCCCACAAACCTTTTGGCGTTTCATCTTCTGGGGTTATGGTTTTGGATTTTATTTATGTTAAAAAGGCATTTGGAGCCTCATTGTAAACATCATCATATTCTTATAAATCAAAATAGTCATCACATCTCTTCTAAAAAATGTGCTGCCACCATTCTAGTGAGTTCATTCACTCTGTAATTTTACAGTTTCTGTACATTTCTTTCATTAATAAAAATTGTGCATTATTGTATCTATATGTTTCTATAAATATATATGTGTATATGTATTATATTTCCACCTTCATTTCACTCTCAAAATAATCTGGATCAACAAGTAAAGGATCCAACAAAGGGCCTCAGGTACCATGAATTCACACTTAAGGCATCAAATTACAAGAAAGCATATTGGGCGTGGCTCTTAGAGAAAAATGAAAAGAGGTTTATTTCCTGGTATAATAGATGGACGCCATATCCGAAAGGCTGGTACTCCTAAAATATGTTATATAATCAATTCCATTATACTGGACCTCTCTTTCCCAAGTGCCAAAATGAGTACTACACAAAATTTCTAAAAAATCCTTATACTTCTTATGGGCAGAGAAAGAAGACGCCCAATCCCTGGTACTAGATTCAAAGAATCATATCTCAAAGCCAAAAGGAAATCATGTATGGGGTTTAAAGGAAAGTTTTACCTTTGCAAAATCCTTGGAAACAAAAAACTCTTGGAGTCTGATTGAAGGGAATGGATTGTGGCACATAATAATAAAAGAAAAATAAATTCTCCATCATTCTATTCTGGAATGGATCAGATCTCCAAATAAATCCACCAAAAAGGAACTATAATTTGGAAATCCATCAGAAAATCCTTTCACACAATAGTATATTGGCTAATATGGAAGATCGGGGATGACTCCAAAGTGATAATTGGGAAGGATCCATGGATTGAATGTTCCAACAAACACTTACTTCTGGAGGAGATTTTCCTCTGACTAAATCAGCGAGGCTTCTTTTATCTAAATCAAATTGGGCAAAAAGAATTCATCACATCAAACACAAGATGGATCTCAGGAGAAGATTTAAATCTATAATCAAACTCCTTATAGACATGACAAGGATATGTCAACTTTATGGAAAATTATTTCGTCAGACTTACTGATCAAGACGACCAACTTATCTGGTCCTTCAATCGAACAACAAAATATTCTCCAAAATAGGGATATCTTTCACTGATGCAGGCCATTGAAAAAGAGCCCCCTCCTTGGTGGGGTAATATTCTTTGGAAATTCAAATGCCCCCAAAATTAATCCTTTTTATGTGTCTCCTTCTAAAAAACAAGGCCCCTACTTGGGAGAACCTACAGAAGCATTCCTTGATAGGCCCAAGTCAATGTGTACTCTGCTTGTTTACAAAAGAATCCAATATACATATCTTCCTTCACTGTCCCTTCACAACTTTAGTTTGGAAAGAGATTAGTATCTCTCTTGGGCCCTCCCTACTCTAGAATGGATCGAATATGGTGAAAGCTCTAAAAAATTGGTTGTCTAGTTATCAAAATATTGAGTTCAAGGCTCTCCCTCTCATCATTTGTTGAAGGATCCTCTATTTCTTCTAGTTGGATTGTTGTGGTCGCAGCAGTAGAAGTGGGTTCTTCAACAAGCTAAGCAAGACAACTTTTTCAACAAGGAAAGCAATTCACCAAGGTTCATATTCAACAAAAGCTTCCCCATATTCCACATGAAATTGACGCAATGGGGACCATTGATTCCTAAGGAGGGAAGAATTATCCAGGTGGAAATCGGTAGCCACCCAACTATTCCACTGGCTCAAAACAAGATTTTCCACCTTGGCATCTTTTCTACAGTTTTTCTGGTCCTAAACCTTCGAGGTCGTTTTGAGGCCCTAAATGATATTTTTTGGGCTTGAAAATGCCTAAGATAAAGCCGAAGGTAGATACTAGGCTAAACAAAATATTTACTCCTCGGCTAGACCTTTCCGATGAGGTATAGAATGCTCCAGATGAAGATCGTATGAAAACGTTACGTGAGATCGGAAGAGC
>CBVK0100135205.1:0-14490 GCA_900067695.1 Picea abies | reverse complement strand
AATGGCATAAACATTAACAAGAAGTACCACTTGGATGTGTTCCGGTTTGACCCTTGCCACGATGTCATGAGCTAGCAGGAAACAAAAGATGAATCCAACAATGATTGATCAGAGCTATATGAAGCCTTCAGAGAATACCAGTGTTCCAGAAAGACCAAAGTACATTGAGATCAAGCATTACACTCTCTGTGATGAAGTCCAAAAAAGAGAAAGTGGTTCTCAAATATATATCTCCACAGACGAGCAGATAAGCAGATATTCTGGTAAAACCTATGTCCAAGATAAAAGAGTTTGTGTACTCAAGTTGGAGCTCGTGGAGACGACTTCCTTATTGAAAAAGGAAGAGATGACTCCCAGGTTGGGAGGGAGCACTGATGTGTTATTGATTTATGGACAATCATTTTTCAGTTCGAAAAATGGTCCAGAATGGGCAGTTCCTTTCCAATTCAGAAAGTGGTTTGAGATTTCTGACGAACAGGAATTTTCCAGTTCAGAAAATGGTCCAGATCGAACAGTCGTTTTCATAATGAAAATAGTTCGATGGATTGTTGATGTACCATAGACAGCGATTTCCCATTGTGGTTAACATGGGGAATGGTCTAGACAGTCTCTCCTCTTGATGGTTAATCAAGAAGACTGGTCTGCCTCACCGGACAATCATTCTTTCGAGGATCACAGTTGTGAGAAGATTCGAAGAATGGTCCATTTTGGAGGTTGGTGCAAGACAGTCATTTCCTTTGAAAATGGTCCGGACAGTCATTCCTTGGGGCAAATTCATTCTCTCCAGGTTGCACTTTGTTTAGTGCCAGAGGAATGGCCCAGGGTGGGGAATGGTCCAGGTTCAGGAATCAGTGACAGGGATTCCTTAGGGCAGACTCATTCTCTCTAGGTTGCACTTTGTTTAGTGTCGAAGGAATGGCCCAGGGTGGGGAATGGTCCAGGCTCAGTAATCAGGACAGTTATTCTTCCTTGCTTGAGAAGAATAGTCCAGATAGCTCATCATTGATGTTTGACTTTCCGATGGCAGATGCTCTTCCAGATCTCACAGATGTGAGTGGAAGAATGGCCCAAATGATTCAGTTTATATCATAACAATGTTTTCTGTGCGGGTTGATATCAGAAGATTGTTACGGAGACTGTATGTCTCTGGACATTAGATGCACACTGAGGGTAGAGAGCTTGTTCGGTCAGTCATTACGCGATTTGCAACAAACTTTCTTTCATTGCAGTCCATTGTTCAGCAAAAATCCAATTTGCGAAAGATGTTTTCATGTGATGAATGGAATGCATCTCAGTGGAGCAAAAGGGCTGAAGGGAAACAAGTGGTTGACAAAGTGTTAGAAAAACGTTTTTGGAAAAAGGCAAAAGAGATAGTGTTATTCAGTGAGCCTCTTGTGAAAGAGTTGTGAATGGTGGATGGTGATAAACCCACCATAGGTTTTATTTATGAGGCCATGGATCAGGCCATAGAGGCAATCAAGGCAACATATGTGGATAAAAGACATAAATATTTTCCTCTATGGAGAATCATTGATGAAAGATGGAACAAACAACTCCATAGACCTTTACATGCAGCTGGCTATTACTTAAACCGAAGGTATGTAATTTCTGTTGAGATTGGATAGCAAGGAAGGTCTTCACCATGCATGGCATCCTAGCATGGAGGAGGACAATGAAACTTATCCCAATTGATGGGTTAATCTTTTTCTTAAAATTGTAGTTAGGAAAAAGTACATTAAATGGGTTATATTTTAATGTTGACTTAATGAGTACTTTTTATAAAGTTAAAGTGAGAAATAATTTAAGTAGTGATCTTTTAATCTTAACCATTGATCTCATAAGGTGCATGAGGATCAATCTTGGCCCTCCATCCTTTTGGAGATAGGGTTTCTCACTTGCTCATTGAGTAAAAAGGAGATCAACTTGGAGAGGGGTGCATTATGCACAAGAGAGAGGCAATTTTCTGAAGAGAGAAAGAGGAGAATTGCTTGAGGGTTTGGAGAGAGAGTTTGCAGGGAGACAGAGGAGGCTTCTACACTGAGATTGGCACACAACTTCAGCATTATAGAGGTATTTTCCTACGGATCTGATCAGGAGGATTTGCAAAAGGGGGCCATAATTTTTGTTGAGGAGGTTTTGTATTTCGCTGGGCTGATTTTATTGTAAGAGATCTCTATATTTTCCAGCTCAATAATAATAAAATCGGTATCTATTGCACTGGTTTTCCCTCCGGGGTTTTTCCAGGGACGAATTGTCCAAAAATTACTTGTGTACATGTGATGTGATTGTTGTTATCTTTTACTGCTAAGTTCCTGGTTATTATTTTCTACTGTATATTATTTATTTGTGAAGAAAACCTGAAAGAATCAGTTAACAGAAAAATTAATTGATTTAGTGAACTGGCTTTGAAGAAAATTCACATGGCTTGGCTCTTGCGAGCAAAGGCAAGGGCACGCAGAAGAAAAAGAAGGGTGGAAAGAAAAACATTGACTTTTCAAAAGTCAAATGTTTCTAGTGTCACAAGATGGGACACTTTGCCTCCCAGTGTCCAGAGAAGAAGAAGAACCAACCGCAAATGGCAGCTTCAACAGCAGTGGATGAGTTTGACAAAAGTTTCGAGGAGTATTTCTGCTTCATAGCTTGTATGTCTAGCGCAGCAGTCTCAGACATGTGGTTTGTGGACAACGGAGCATCTTGTCATATGACAGGGCGCAAGGAGTTTTTCACTAGGCTACAAGAGGGAGGCGTGAATCTGGTTATAGAGCTCGGAGATGACAGGCGCTACAAGTCGCAGGGGGTTGGTACAGTTTCGTTTCAGAGGGAGTCGGGTAAACCACTCTGGTTTGTTGACGTACTATATGTTACGGGGTTGAAAAAGAACCTCATCTCGGTCTCTACTCTTGAGGATAAAGGGTATGAGTTCAGCTTCCGTAATGGAAGGGTGTTCGTCAAGCTTATTATCCCCTAGCCTAGGGATAACTAAGGAGATTATGTCTCGAGGCCCACAGATCCTAGAAATGGAGTACCGAGAGCCAGATCGACTTGAGCATGGCCCTGGAGGGCCCATCCTTTTCTTCTTTAGCGCCTCCACTTTGTCAACAGCAACAGCATCCATCACATCGACCTAGTCTTGCAGCAGAAATGGGTCTTGCTCCATGAGGTAATGAGTCTGGGTATCATGGTATGTCACTCTAATTCTCAAAACATTTGAATATGTGCATTTAATTATTTTTGCTTCTAAAATCTGCTTGGACGTTATGCCTTTCCACTTGACCACACCTGGGGGTAATGACAGGATGCCCTAGTAAGTTGGTTCCCATAGGGTTTGAGTTTCCACTGGGGGGATTCATGAAAGGTCATCGTCTGTTCCCACCATACTTACCATTTTTCATCCTTTTCCCGCTCATCCATCCCATACACTGGTCCGAGCATTGGGTTGCTCAAACTATCAAAGGGTTGTACCTTACCTTGTGGGAAGAAGGGGCTAATGGCCCAGAGGGTAAAAGTAGTTGGCAAAAGATTAAATCCAAAAGAACGAAACCTTGAGATGCTTCGCCAAGGGATCCTCGAGAAAGCAATAAAAGGCTTCTCAGCAAGAAACAGAGGGACCCATAAAAAATAATAAATCAATACCTAGTTGGAGGATAGGGGGTCTCATCACGAACCAGCCTATTAGGTCCATGGGCATGTAGTGATATGACACTACCATTCAACTGGTCACCACGCCAGGGTAGTGGCTCTTGGTGGCACAGCCAAGAGAAAGGGGGTCTCATCACGAGCCAGTCCTCCCATTTCCGTGAAATGCTTGTGGGTAACATTGTCACCACTGGTCACCACGCCAGGGCAATGTCCTCTAACTAGCCTTTTGAAAGAAAAATCAATAAGAATAAAAGATAAAAGGCATGAATGGGCTTGGAAACATTTGCATCCATGACAAGGTGCAATTCACCCTCTTCAAAGGCACCCACTGGTAAGCCATGCATTTCCCTATTATCACTACACCCATTGCCCAGACATCCCTTGCCACCTCATCCACTTACATGGCCTGGATTTGTCTTCACCCAAGAACATCCCACATCCAATGAGCACTAGCCCAATAGGACGTCCCAGCGTGCCCTCCAAACTTGGCTTGTAGAATAGCATAACATCTTTGAGCACTTGTTCAGGTAAAGGGGGTTTCATGCAAATATTTAAATAACTTGATGATTAGATGTGACTGACATTGCTATGATCCTTGTGACTTATGGGCCCATGGAGGGCGTATTTGTTGATGTTGCAAGGCCACACCCAATGGACAGGTACACATGCGGAGATGATTAGTTCGAACCTCCATGGGGCTAAAAGCCCACCAGATGGATGTTGAGACTCCAGACAGGGGCAGAGACAGATCAGGTGTTTGCACCAGAGAGAGAGAAGGACGTTCCACCAGGGACATCCTGGCAAGCCTGGACCCAAAGCGGTCTTGCCCTTTCACCATGATGTAGGCCTTGGAAGGCCCATGACGTCACCCAGCGTTTTGGATACTTTGGAGGCAATTGTGTGCCAAGTGGCACGTGTGGCAGGATCCTGAGGCCCAAGGAGGCCTAACGTTTTGCTCCAGGAGACCAACGTTGCCCTAAAAGGGCCTAACGTCACCCTAAAAGGGCATGAAGTCATCTTTACAGCTTGATTTAAGGTTTATTTGTGACATTTAACGTAAAAACTGGATATTATGTATAACTCGCCATGTCGACCGTTTTGACCTAATTCTGGTCATTAGTATTGTATAAATAACGGTTCTAACCCTTGTATTATTCATCATCTTTCACTCAGACTTGTGAGGACTGAAATCTGCGCCCTATCTAGGGTTTCTTGGTTGAAATTTTAGGCGCACTTGTTGAGGAAAGCTAAAATTGGAGTATTTTGACAAGTTTCTTGGTGGATGTGTTCAACTAGGGTTTTTCTTGATGATTCTTGATGTATGTAAGTGATATTTCTACAATTCTTCTTAATTAAATGGTTATAGCCTTATTTATCTTGCATTTACATTAAAGATTATGAAATTGCTTGTTTAAACCCTAGGAAGACTAGCACATGTTATTGTCCTAGCTTTAAAAGCCTTCACCTACTAAATCTTGTCAAGAGGTCGATTTTCTTGAAGCATTTGCTAAGACCTTGCCATTGCAACACCTTAGTTTTATTGCTTCAACTTAGCCGATTTTTCTTCATCTTTGAGTTAAAGAGGGAGGAGATTCTACTAAGGCCTAGGGTTACCTCCACCTTAGTAGCTAGTTTCCCCTAGGGTTTGATTTGGAGCCTTGGGTTACCAACACTCCAACTATTGATCTCTCATGTCTTTGACTCTTCTATTATCATTATTTCTCTTCAACATTTGCTGCCACATCATTGACTCCATTTTCCCTAAAAGCATTAGTCTAAGTCTTCTTGTTGAGTGATTGATCATAATAACCATCAAAACCTATACCTTGAGCTTCCTACTAACCATTTCTAAGACCATAATAGCCTAACCTACTCAGTTCTAACATTATTGCTGTTATTACTAAAGTAAGCTACAGCCATACATTGCAGCATTAAAAGCTTCTAAAAGCAATTGAAAAGGCTGATTATTGCATTGTCTTGATTGCTTCTAATAAATGCTAGTACTATGATGTTAATTGTTGATTATTCTCAGTCATTTTGAAGTTGTTTCAAGGCACTTATGTGAAGTATTGCCTTATAAATATTGTTGTTATAATTTTATGTTTACTTCATCATTATCAGCCAATTGTTTTTATTGAGAATGTCTATGGTTTTATGAAGTGCTAACCAGCAAGTGTACTTGCAAATATATATAGTTTCTTGTTGCTTTGTTCCGGGCAGGTACACCTTGATACATTATCATATCATTGGTTATAAAACCGGGACTTTCTGATCAGTGGTGACTTGTGAGAGGGGATCTTTTATTAGCCATTTTGACCTTGCTTTCTCAAACCCCCAGGTCACTGGGGACGTCTCCACTGGACCTTTTGTGACCTAAAAGACAATTAAAGGTCATTGTCATTGTATAAATAAGGGATAAAACTCTAGTATTTTGACATAATTCACTCATAACTCAAGTAAAGGTCTGAAATTCGGCCTCCCTTAAGTGTTATTGGTTGAAACTAGTGGTGCGCACTTCTTGAAGGAGGCAAATTTTGGTGCATTTTGGCTATTTTCTTGTGGAGGATCTTCATCTAGGGTGATTTGCTAGATTATTCTTGGCGAAGTGGAAATTCTGCATTTCTTTATTGTGAATGAATGCTATGGTTATTTTTACAGGAGTCCCCACACAATTTTGGGGAAGTTGACACCAGAGGAGGTATTTACAGGTACCAAACCAGATGTTCGTCATCTTCGCATCTGGGGTAGCGTATGTTACTGTCATGTCCCTTCGGAGAAGAGGACAAAGTTGTAACCCACAGTAGATAAGGGGTTTCTTGTTGGATATAGCGAGGCTTCCAAATCCTACAGGATCTTTGTGCTAGCACGCAGGAAGATCATAATAGTGTGTAGGAATGTACAGTTCGAGGAGGAGCGTGCATTGAGGAGGTCTAAAGATTTGCAGGCACAGGACCAGCAGGGACAGGATTCGGGAGTCAACCGTGAGGAGGCACAGAGTCAGAGCACTAGATCACAGAGTCAGACAGAGTGTACTAGTACAGGCACAGGTAAAAGTTTTTAGAGGGAGACAGTTGGACAGGATCATCAGGAGCGAGATGAGGAGGAGGAGGAGGAGCATGATGCAGTTCCATAGGAGCACAATACTAGGCCACGACCTAAGTGGTATAAGTCCACAGTCAGTGATTCTAGGTTGGCAGGACTTCCAGAGAGAGATTTCAAACGAAGTAAACCACCAAAGAGACTTGGGTACATGGTGTTAATGACACAGCTCATTGATGTAGAGCCTTCCACTTCTGAGCAAGCTACACAACATGGAGTGTGGCAGGAGGCCATGATGGGGAAATATGCCTCCATTATGAAGAATGATGTATGGGAGGTGGTGCCCAGGCCAAAAGGCAAAAAGGTGGTTGGATCCAAGTGGATCTACAAGGTCAAGCATGCAACAAATGGAAGCGTGGACAAGTACAAAGCCCGCTTCGTGGTCAAGGGGTTTTCACAGCGACAGGGAGTTGACTATGAGGAGACTTTCGCCCCAGTGGCCAGGTATTCTTCGATCTGAGCAGTGATATCGTTGGCAACAGAAAAGGGCTAGCGTGTTCACCAGATGGACGTGAAGATTGTTTTCCTTAACGGAGTTGTTGAGGAAGAGGGATATGTTGAGCATCCAGAGGGATTTGAGGTAGGCAGCAGAGAGACACATGTGTGTAGACTAAGGAGAGCCTTGTATGGGCTCAAGCAGCACCTTGGGCATGGTACTCGAGGATAGACAGCTACTTGAGGGAGATGGGTTTCCAACGAAGCGAGGTTGATCTGAACCTGTATTTTCTTGCAGGGGAGGTGCCTCTCATACTAGTGTTATATGTAGATGACATCTTTCTGACAGGAGATGAGCAATTGATAACAGATTGCAAGGTCAACCTTGCAGCTGAGTTTGAGATGAAAGACCTTGGGTTGATGCATTACTTCCTTGGTCTGGAGGTCTGGCAGTAGGATGGGCACTTCTTCTTGGGACAGGGGAAGTATACAATGGAGATCTTGCGTAGGTTCAAGATGACAGATTGTAGGCCCATGTCCACGCCTCTAGTCACAAATTGGAGGAAGATTGATGCATCAGATTCAAAAAAAGTAGACCCCACTGTGTATCGTCAATTAATTGGATCGCCCATGTATCTGGTCTCGGCCAGATATCAACTTTGCAGTAAACTCTGAGTCAGTTCATGGTGGACCCCCGGACAGTACATTGGATAGCTACGAAGCATGTGCTTCGCTACCTTAGTGGTACAGTGGAGTACGGGTTGTTATATGAGCGTAGTGGTGGAGTGAGATTGGCAAGCTTTACAGATGATGATTGGGCAAGATGTGCAGAGGACAGAAAGAGTACTTCGGGTTGTTTCAGCATTGGATCGGGCATCATTTCCTGGTTTAACAAGAAGCAGAAATCAGTGGCATTAAGCTCTGTTGAGGCAGAGTACATGGTTGCTAGCTTGGCAGCATGTGAGGCACTGTGGCTTAGGAAGCTACTCTTGGGATTGTTCAGGCATGAGCTACCAGCTACTGTGATTCACTGTGACAATCAGAGTTGCATCAAGCTCTCTGAGAATCCGGTGTTTCATGATCGTAGCAAGCACATCGTTATCAGGTATCATTTCATCCGAGATTGTGTATAGAGATGAGTCGTGAGGCTTGATTACATACAGACTGATAAGCAGATAGCAGATATTTTCACCTAGGCACTGAACAGACAGAAGTTTGAAACATTCAGAGATCAGACGGTGATGAGTCATAATCCCTTCCTCGCTAAGAGGGAGTGTTGAGATTGGATAACAAGGAAGGTCTTCACCATGCATGGCATCCTAGCATGGAGGAGAATAATGAAACGTCTCCAAGTTGATGAGTTAATCTTTTTCTTAAAATTGTGCTTAGGAAAAAGTACATTAAATGGGTTATATTTTAATGTTGACTTAATGAGTACTTTTTATAAAGTTAAAGTGAGAAATAATTTAAGTTGTGGTCTTTTAATCTTGACCATTGATCTCATAAGGTGTATGAGGATCAATCTTGGCCCTCCATCCTTTTGGAGATAGGGTTTCTCACTTGCTCATTGAGTAAAAAGGAGATCAACTTGGAGAGGGGTGTATTATGCACAAGAGAGAGGCAATTTTCTGAAGAGAGAAAGAGAAGAATTGCTTGAGGGTTTGGAGAGAGAGTTTGCAGGGAGACAGAGGAGGCTTCTACACTGAGATTGGCACACATCTTCAGCATTGCAGAGGTCTTTTCCTACAGATCTGATCAAGAGGATTTGCAGAACAGAGCCATACATTTGTTGAGGAGGTTTTGTATTTGGCTGGGCTGATTTTATTGTAAGAGATCTCTATATTTTCCTGCTCAATAATAATAAAATCGTTATCTGCTGCACCGGTTTTCCCTCCGGGGTTTTTCCAGGGAAATTGTCCAAAAATTACTTGTGTACATGCGATGTGATTGTTGTTATCTTTTATTGTTAAGTTCCTGGTTATTATTTTTTGTTGTGTATTATTTATTTGTGAAGAAAACCTCGCAGAATCAGTTAACAGAAAAATTAATTGATTTAGTGAATTGGGTTTGAAGAAAATTCACAATTTCAAAGTTTCTAAGTTATATTATTCATTAGAAAAGCGTAGCGAAAGTTTCAAATTTAAATTTCAATTGATGAATATTTTTTTGTCTTTTGAACCTTGAAGGTACCATTATACAAAAGATTTTGAAGCAGATGGGGAGGTAAAAGAGGGATTGTACAAATGCATTGAGCACATGATTCCTGATCCCACAAGACAAGATGAGATACATAGAAGCTCTTGCATTTCAATGAGAGTCTTGGTACCTTTGGGATGTCTATGGCTATACGAAGCAAAGCAAAGGATCCACCAGGTAAGAAAGTTCAAAGTTTTCAAATTATATTATTCATTGCAAAAGTTGAGTCAATGTTTCAACTTTCAAGGTCATTTGTTAAAGCTTCTTTGCCTTCAACTCTTATTGCAGCCTATTGGTGGCAACAGTTTGGTGGTCAGTGCCCTAGTCTACAAAGATTTGCAATTCAGATATTGAGCCAGACATGCAATGCTTCTGGGTATGAACGCAATTGGAGCATTTTTTAGCGTATGCACACTAAGAAGCAGAACCGTTTGGAGCAAAAACAGTTGAATGATATAGTTTTTGTTCAGTACAACCTTAGGTTGAGATGCAACCAGTTGATGAAGAAAACACCTGAATCAAGCAACATAATCTGGGATGACTTTGATACCTCATCAGAGTGGGTTGTGGAGAGTCAAGCACCAGCATTTGACAACGAAGACCTTTCTTGGATGGACTTGGACCCACTTCCACAACTAGAGGTACAAATACATTCAGGGCCAGGGGAATCAAGCGGAATCCATAATCCCCATGTAGGGTCCCAGTCTATTCATGTTGAGGATGAGGAGGATGAGGATTATGATGATTAGTACAGTGGTATCTAGATTCTAGTATCATACAGTATACTATGCTTATTTTTGGACTCGAGAGGGCATTTAGAGCCTCTTGATTGATGTATTTTTGTTCAGAACTTCAGATATGTATTGCACTCAGTGTTATTTTGGTTATATGCACTCTCGCTACATAAATGAGAATCTTTGCATATTTGTGTATAAGTGGTTTGGATTCGTATTGATGCACATGAATATCTATGTTTTTTTTTCAAATTTTGAATATTTTATGTAGGTTTTGGTTGACCGGTTTTTTTGTCTAGTTTATTTCCGAACCAATCCGGTTTTGAATTTTTGGGGTCGACCGGTCTGGTCTAGTTTTCAATTCTGATAACATTGGTACCAATAGACTGATCTAGTAGATATGAGGTACCAGCGGACAGATCTAGTAGATCTGAGGTAGCAACGGGAAGATCTAGCAAATCTGAGGTACCAGCAAACAGATCTAGTGCAGATCTAAGATATCAGCAGGCAGATCTAGTAGATCTAACGTATCAGCAGGCAGATCTAGTAGATCTAACGTATCAGTAGGCAGATCTAGCAGATTTGAGGTACCAGCAGGAAAATCTAGTAGATCTAGGGTACGAACAAATAGATATAGTGCATATTTGAAGTACCAGTGGATAGATCTAGTGCAAATCCGAGGTATCAATAGGCAGATCTAGCAAATCTAAGGTACCAGCAGGCAGATCTTGAAGATATGAGGACCAACGGGCAGATCTAGTGCAGATCTAAGATTCCAATACACAGATTTAGGTAGATCGGTCAAAGGGTTTTTCAAGGCCAGAGTTGTTAGGTTTGCTATAATTTGCATTTTTCCTCAGTAGGCCATTTTCCCAGTAAGGGAGCCCTTGTAAGCTTGGAGTCATTCTTAATGAAAAGTTGATTTGAAGGCCGGATTTTCTGTGTGATGTGTGAGAATTGTTTTCCAATTTGCTTCTATTGTTTTTATTGTTTCCAGCCAGTATATTTTATTCAGTGTGCTATAATTTAATTTTCAGCAAGGAAATCACCAGGAAAAAATTTGTCTCGGTGCTGGGAATTGAGATTTTTCAACACCAAGTACAACGCATACATACTCAATACTTCAGGAATTCAAGGTACGCCTATGAGGATCCCAAAGTACCAAAAATTCATGTTCCTTGAGTTTGGGTATCTGCAGAGGTACCTTGTGCCCTCTAGGGATGATAGAAGTGCCCACCTATGGTCCCCTTTTAAGAATAAAATTTCTTTTAAAATCCTTAAAACCAAATGATCAGCTTCCTAGTCATTTGTATTGGGTTCCACCAACTCTACTACACTTTATAAACCCTAAACAAACTCAAAGAAATCACAATTATCATTTGTCAGCGTTGCTAGATATTTTTGCTATTGTTGGGCAGTTGTGCAATGTTGTGCAGTGTTTGGTAGTTGAAACCTCATAACAATAGTGGATTTGTGGTCTGTTTCCATTGGATTCAACATCGAATGGTCATTGGTATGTATCATCATTAATGTATGTATTATTATTGATTATTTTTAAAAGTTTAAAACATTAAACATTAATATATTTTTAATATTTATATATTTGGGGCTATGTCCCTATGTCCTACCTAATGTACCCTATCATCCCCTAAAAGTTGGGGGGTGCTCTAAGCATATTGGCTAAGCGTCAACACGTACCTACACCCTTGCATACTAGAAACTTAGTGCAACATAAGCATTACCACATTATAATATTACCACATAAGTAATCATTATGTAATAATAGTCATAAGGACATATTTAACACTCACTTATTATTTTTCTTGTTTAAAATGCTTTGGTCAACAAGAAGAATTGCACCCGCAAAGTCAAGAAGGAAAAAATCTTCATTAAATGGTCATCAATGGCAGGTATCTAGTTTGCCAAAGTCGCCCAAGAATCACACATGGCCCCAGGGCCCATCCACATAAAACAACTTATAGAGGCAAATTTGAAATTGGCCCATAAGGGACAAGCATGTCACAAGTGGGAATTTGAACCTGGATGGGGAGGATAACAACACTCCACTTTAAACACCCAAGATAGACCCCATTGACAATGTGCATTTATTATTAAACATTGTAACTAAGATAAGTTGACGCTATTATCAAAAGGAACAACTTATCACCCTTGGTCCATTTTAACTGTAAATCAGCATTCATTACAATAACAAATATACATTTTGTACATATCTTATGTGCCTTCATTTTGCGCTCTGTGTGCGTTCACTCTTCGCATTTATGTGCAAATATATATGAAGGTTGTAACAATTGGTATCAGGGAGTTGGTTTGGGCACCAACTATTCGTTGAAACTCGAACAATGTTTGGCAAGGTTTTAGGCTACAAGTTGTTCTAGCTCTCATAGTGATTAAAAAAAAGGAAGAAGAGATTTTTTTTAAATAGACGCCATAAGTAAAGTAGCATAAACCATACATTATAATTGCAAGTTGCAGGCCACTACCACACGACAGGTCATACAGTAATTGCACACCATGACCAAGCCCCAGGCCACCCATACATTGCACGCTTGACACCCACATACGAACTGAGCAAGCACCTCGTCTAGAACTCCACACGGCAATTGCAAAAATTAGGGCTTTTCAGTGACTTTGGAAATGTTTAAGAATATTCTTTTAGAGAAACTCTAAAAAAGTTTTTTTTGTGAAACATGCTCAATTGCAACAAATAGGAACAATGGAGAACTATACCTACATTATATACTCACAACTATGTGCCAAGGTTGTTAAATTTTGAACACACCTCAGGTCTGGTCTAGGTTCTCAACAGTATACACAGAAATCACACAATCTGAACTATGAACAAACACATTGAGATGTCTAACAACTTAGCAAGGCAGAAAATAAAAACCAACAATTAGATCATACACAGTACACAGGAATTGATGCCCAAATCACTTGTTATGCATTCAATGCAATCTCAGAACAATGGGCTCTCGTACCAGGGAAAATGGCCCTTTCTTGCACAAAAGAAAATACCAAAATACTTTAAAAAAAACCACTGCAGAAACCCTCCTCAGTTTTTGTGCTCAAACTCTACTTGTTGTATTGAGGTCAAAATCAGCTTCCTAATCAGTCCTCCTTCTGTCCCCTTAGACTGACTATACTAACCTTCAAATCTGCAAAAAATATTCGATACTAGGTTGATTGTGTTGCCCCAAGAATCTGTGGTTGAAGTTGATTGTTCCATCCCTCAAATGTCGCCCCATAGACCTGCAAATCACCTGTAACAACCCTCTTCTTGCAGGTCAAGCCACCTAGACCCCTGCGGCTTCCCTCTTCTAACAGGTCGAGCCTCCTCAACACCTGTGGCAGACCTCCTTCTGCAGGCCGAGCCTCCAAGGCAGTCCCAAAACTCTACAGCTACCCTTCTCCTATAGGTCAAGCCTCCAAGAACTGCAGTGGTTGCCTTTCCTAGTAGAATCTGCCCTTGAACTCTACCCAAACTCTCTCTGGACAGTAGAATAACCCAGCAGTTGGTTGTCCTCTTCTCTTTGGCTTAGTCTAGGCCCTACTCGACCCTCCTCTCCTACCCAAAACACCTCTAAACTGCAGAATTGAGGCCCACTCAGCCCCTCTCCATTGCTAGTTGACGTTACCACAACTTGTCACCAAGAATGAATCACACATCATCCTTATGTTTCATCTTCTTCACTTGATCTCCCTTTATAAGACTCAAAAGCGTATGGAAGAAGCCTGTAAATTAACTCAACAATAAATTAGGTTTGTTTAATCATCAACAAACCCACAAAGCCCATCAACAAGCCCACAAAGCCCCACACCTCACACAAAGGATTTTCACACAGAAAAATCGCAATGTGAGTGTCAAGAATGGCTCTTGTTACCTCCCTAGTTGCACCAGGAAGGACGGGTAATGATATGCAAAGATTGAACAAGGCACTTGTCCAAACTCAGAGTCCAGAAGTCTAGTTGGGCAATATTGCCCCTTAATTTTTCTTCTTCTTCTTCATATATATGCATGTTCCATACCCCCCTGGGAGAATTGTAATAAAATGAGTTAGCATGAGGCCTTTTGTATGTAAAAGACTCAGCTTCCCAAGACTTGGTCATTAGTGCATTACTCTAGAGTGTTTTTTTTCACTTGGTTAATTATTCCTCCCTTTTCAGCGACTTGTAATTTTCTAAGTTTTTTCACTCATTCCTCCAAAGCTGGAGTATGTCCCAATGGTTAGGCCTTGGTGTGTATTGTGAGTCTAGTGTCAAATGTATACTACCATGCTAGTCATTTGCTGAGAGTCTTGTTATCGCACGGTTTGTAGGAAAGGTTAAGTAGCTTGAGTCAAGGGTAGAAACCGGCGTAACAGGAGCT
>CBVK0100135204.1:0-14490 GCA_900067695.1 Picea abies | reverse complement strand
TGTTATCGCACAAGTTGTAGGTTGGGAAAAGCCCGACCCAATCCACAAGATGGAAAGAACTATGGGAATACCTACCCATTGTCACCTTAGGTAAGTACTCCCCTTGCTTTAGTAAAGGAAGAATCCCATACAAGGAGGTATCTCGGGAGACCCTAGGGGAAAAATGAGATGGAAAGTGAAGTAATGGAAGATGATGTCCCTATAGGTCAAGATGAGAAGTGGAAGATGGCTTGGAAACAAGTCTTTGAGATGGTCAATTGTTGCCAAAAGTTTGAATACCTACAAAAGAGAGGTGTACCTGCCCGAGACAAGAGAAAATACAAGTATACAAACCCAATATTCAAATGGACAAGCAAGTGAATCTTGTTGTCTTATATAGCAGCATTAAACAATGATATAAATCAGTAAGTAAATGATAATAGAATCTGCTATATATGCCACTGAAAGTCAAATAAAGATGCAAGAGATTAATCTAGCAATGACTAGTACAACTCAAGTAAGATAAAGCAAGACTTAGTGACAAAGTAAGGTTGTTTAAGAAATGTTACTAAAGATATATTATGACAGCCTTATGGCTGTAGAAAAAGGTTTCTATAGCAGAAAAATTCAACCATCAAAAATCACAAATAAACCACCCAAAAGATGCGCTAAGATTAGTAGGTTATTATGGCAGCTTTTTAGTAATTTCTAACGGTTAAAAAGTGAGTAAGAGAAATAAGTTTAGATGAGTTTGTTGCAGCCCTAATGGATGTAGCATGAAGTTTATAACAAAAATAATATGTAATTGACCAATCAAAACTCCCTAGTGGCTCAAGCAAGCTATTAAAGCAAAGAATTGATTCCACTTTAAACAATTTGAATATCTAGTAAAATCACATATTCCAACGTAGTAATTTATTTCTCCAATGCAATTTTCAGATTAGTGCTTTGTATATATTGCGTAAATGGAATCTTGGATGTAAGAGTTAGATCCACAATATCACTCGGGGTGTAGGCTCTTCTACTCCCTAGAGCATGCAAAACTAACCAAGGTAAGGCTAGGAGGGTGTAAGCCCTTTTACTCCTCCTAGCAACCTTGTTAAAATGGATACTCAGCTAGAAAATAACATGAACCTTAGTGGAGGGTTTATGCTCTTATACTCCCCCAAGGGTTTGAGACAAGAATATCAATGAAACTATAAGAAAACACCAACAAATGCAGAAATTTGCTTACCAATTTCATAGAATAGCAAGATCAAACCCTAGTTTACCAAGAAATATACATCCATAAGCAAGAGAACAAGCCTCCACAAGGTGCGCACCACATTAGATCCACAATATAACAAGAGAAAACATCATAAGATAGTTGTACAAGGGAGAGATGATCCAAATTTACCAAGTAGGGTGAAAATTTCAGCCAAGTAGTTTTTCTCACATGAGAGAGCTATGTCAAAATGAAATGAAAATTATTCTTATTTATACAAAACTCCTAAAAAGTATTTGTCCTCATAAATTTAGGGTAAACCAAAAAGTAAGGAGGCCAAACCCATTTAATTTTCCCCTTTACAAAACAATTTTAATTTGCACATGAAGAAAACCCTAACAGTGTGATGTTAACCCCTTCTAGGGTGACATCTTGGTTACTTTGGCAAATCATTAAGCTTGAGGATGAAATCATTGGGCCTCCAAAGGCCTTCCCTTCATGCATTGTGGTCTTCTCTCCAAGGTACAATGGATATCCCTCATCAAAGTTCTAAGTTTCCACCAAACACCACCATCAGCACTAAAACCCTATCCCTAGGGTGACGTCAATCCCTCAAAGATGATGTTTTAGCCTCCAAAGGAAAATCGTTGGGCTTACAAGGGCTAGGTAAGATCCTCCAAGGTGTCTTCCTTTACCTCCAAAGACAACGTTCATCTCTTGTACTACCCCAAGGTCTAGACCATGACATCCAACCGGTGGGATTCCTACCCCAATGAAGGCCCAAGCTGAGTTTGTACCTCCAAAATGTCCATCAACAAGTTCCTGCAAGACATGCAAGTACGTCCTCCAAGGATCTCAAGTCAAAGAATCATGGAAAGAAGAATTACATTTAATATAGGAGCCATCTAAGCATGTACTTCAAAAACTACCTCATCAAATTAAACAACTTCTCAAAGACCCTATGCAATTTGTAGGGTTTAGGTATGGGAGGGTTGACAAGGTGACCTATTGGATTAGACACATGTGGATTTTTGAGAATATTATAGAAGGTCCAAGCATTATCATTAATTGAGGGTTGATAAATTCAAAACTCTACCCCCATATGGCTATCAAGCTATGTTAAATACTAAGCCACTAGGAAGAGAAGGGGTTCCATTCTTTAGCATTGTATTTGTTCCATAGTTTAGAAGATCACCTAGGAGTGGTATTTTTGAAAAGCATAATAGAGAAGGAGAGATTATGTAGCATACATATAGACCACAGTGTAAAAGGGAACTCCACGGAGACGTGACAGAGAGTGCCTCTTTCTTTGTACTTTCATTACAAGAAAAGGGAGCAGAGCGACCTCACCTTCTAGTTGGGTTTTCTCTCATATTGAGTTTCTCAAGTTATATCTTGTGTTTACTTGTGGATAGTGTGTGAGTATTTATTTATGTTCTCTATTTTTCGCATTTTAGCTATTTCATACATTTTAAGCAGAAAATCGGTAATTAAAGAATTTGAGATCTAAAGAAAATTAACCCTCATAGTAAATATTTCATTATTTGATTCGATTTGTTGTGGTGAACTGTCTAGTGGAATATCCACGACAATTTACATATCAGAGAGGTTGAAAGAAAAAGGTGGTCGATCAAGTGGACCTTTAAGGTCCCTATTTGTTTCATTCTCTAATAATGAATTCCTCTCATATGCAAGGACAAACATACATGGTTTGGGGTTTGGGTAACAAGTGAATGTAGTGATATTAGAACCTCTCAAATATATGTATAATCAATAGAATTTCCCTTGAATTGTATAATATATGAGGCACCTAAAAATAAAGCGTTCCACTATTTCTACCACTTAGAGGGATGAAATTCGACAAATCATGTTCGCCCATAAAATTTGGTGGCATATCTCAACTCATAACTAGTGGGAACTTTCTCTTACTTAGCCACGAGGAGTCCAAAGTCCATTTTACTAATATTGTTGTAGGTAGTATAGGAACACAATGAGATTGTCAACAATTTACAATAACTACCCAACATAAAAGAGCATCTTAGGACTAAGAGGTTGTGGGGGGTAAACCTTAGTGATTTTAATGAATTAGTGATATATGTGCTTTAATTTACATTGATCCCCTATTTGACGGGAGGAGGTGATCACCTCTATCCAAAAAGGTCCATGGAGGTGGTCTCCTTAGATGAACAAAGACCATAATATGGATATCGACTCTATCCTAGGATAAGTTGTTGATGGTCCATAGCATGTGAAGGTATGAAATAAATTTAAGATGCTCTAGAGACAAAGAATATGGGTGTTAAATTTAGATGGGAAAATATTATGGGGGATCATATGCTTACAATGGATTATACATTGAATCATAATGGTATAAACTCTTTCAACATGCACTCCATTATGAAACCCTAAAATGGGGCCCCAAACCTACGATCCATAAAACATAAGGGGTTTAACAATTGGTAGGAAAATATGGATCTTTGAATGGATATTGTAAAATTGTATCTGACAACGTTAATGCTCAAGAAAAGACATTACAATGCACCCTCTACACAATCATCATTAAGAGGACAACTTTAGTTTTAGTTTAGGATCAATAAATTGAACCCCCAAATATGTGTAGGTGGTGTCCATAGAAGTAGGTTGAGGCATCTAAATACCTCTCCAAACCCTCAAGAGAGGAAGTCACACAAATCATATCATTGGAAAAATAAAGCACCATAGTTAAGACATGGAAAATGGCACAACCATCCTCCCCACATGTCTTTCCTATAGAACCCCTCAAGCTCATCAATGTAAATCCAAAATAAGGTTAAAGAGTGGGGTCACCCTTGTTTAATGCCAATAACAATCCTAACAAAGGTAGAGAAACCATGGTTGTTTGAAATTGGCCAACCAAGGTCTTATATAGACTCGTGATGGAGACAAAAAAGGGTTCAAAGATCCCAATGTCACGTAATCACTAAAGCAACAGGTTGTTGTGAACATAGTCATTGGCCTAATTAAACTTAACAAAATATTAGAAGCATTAATAAGATTGTTGTCTTGCATCCTTAATGACACTCAAGGGGTAAGATTGTGATAAACGATCTAGTAATATCTTCTAAAACTTGTCGATCCCCATCTTTGAATTTTCTTCTTCCAAATTCTCTAAAAGCCACTTGTCAATGACGATAAAATACAACTTGGAAAAAGTTTGTCCAATCATAATAGTCTTATAATTATTAGAATTAGAGCTATCATTAGACTTATGAATATAGTCTTACTAGGACTCTTGGTTTGTTGCAGCTTACTTTGAGCTTGCAAATATTGCAATGGTTGGTGATCAGTGTGGAGAATGGTTTCCTTGCCCATCAAATAGTGCTTCCACTTCTTAACATCTTGAACGATGACATAGAGTTATTTATCATATGTAGGGTATTTCGAGGCTCCCCCATGAAAAATTTCAAAATGATAGCATGTTGGATTACCTCCTTGCATCAAGACTGCTCCCATAACATATCCACTTGCATCCATATTCACTTTGAAAGGATTTTGCAAGTTAGGCAATGCAATAATTGGTGCTTGATCAATCTTCTATTTAATCTCATTGAAATCTTTTGTTGATTCTTTCCCCACTGGAAACTCTTAACACCGATTATTATGGCATGTAGTGGTGTAGTCACTACTGAAAATGATGCTATGAACTTTCATAGGTACTGCTCTACCCAAACAAATATGTTAACTTTAGTGACATTAATATGAACTGGACACTTGAGGATGCCCTCCATATTTGTGGGATCAATATTGAGTTCCCATCACCAATCACGTACCCCAAATACACCAATGACTATTGTGAAAAGTCACATTTCTTAATGTTAGCCAACAACTAATGTTTTTTCCGAGTCTTTAGCACCTGCATGAGATGTAAGATGTGCTCTTCCTAAGTAGATATATAAATCAATATATAATCTAAATACACTATTACAAATGAATCTAAATATGGACACAATACATCAATCATCAATTGCATAAATGTAGCTCATGCATTACATAAACCAAAAGGCATTACCAACCATTGATGTAGACCTTGCCTTGTCTTGAAGGAGGTCAATCAATATCTTCTTCTTTAACTCATACCTAGTGGTATCCCAATTTGAGATCCAACTTGGTGAAGTACTTGGCATGATGCAACTAGTCCAACAAATCATCGATCATGGGTAGAGGTAGGGATTGATTCTTGAGAGTGATCTTGTTTAAATATTTGTAGTTAATAGACATTTTCCAATTCCCATCCTTCTTGAGTACTATGATGATAGGTGACCCATAAGGTGGGGTTCTTGGTTAAATTACTCCCTATTGTAGTAGCTACCGCAATTGTTTCTTTACTTCATCTACTTCTAGGATACACTGTCTATACAATCCAATATTTGGTAATGGGGAGTCAGGAAACCATTGTATATTGTGCTCCACTTCCCTCTTAGGCAGTATACCTTTAGGCTCATAGAACACTCCTTTGTATGCATGCAACAACTCCTCCAACTAACATTTATTCTCTTTGGTACATTCCTTCAGGGATGCATTTACACTTACCGATTCATCCCCTGGTTGATTATCACTAAAGAAAATAAGTGCAAATTTTCTACTAGAACTAATCAAATTTTTGGCTTAGTTAGGACTTACCAAAAAGATATTTGATTTACCCTTGTGCGTATTGATGATGGAATACTTCCCTTCCTTAATCGAATGGTATTGATTTTCTCTCTTCATGAAGATTTCATCCCTCATATACATGTAGGGGATTCCGAACACTACACCACATGCATCATGTGGTACTACATCTACCTCCAGTTCATCAATAAAATATGCACTTATAGAAAATTTGATCTTACATTGTTTAATTACCTTGAGAAATACATCCTTATTTACCCATCCTAATGGATATGGGATAAGATGATCATGCACTTCCAAACAGAGCTTGCTAAACAGATCAACTGCTATGAGGTTGGCCTATGAACAAGAACCAAATAGAGCATCCACCTTGGTCTTTTTGACCCGGATCTTAATATGGAAGAGTTATGTCATCTCCTTCTCTTATTTATGATGAAGCCTACTTAGATTCATCTCCTTCTACCTTGAAGTGCAGACAATATTCTCAACCAGATCTAAGCTACTCTCTACCGAGTTTCCTAAATCCATGCCTAGCAGATTCTTCTTCTCAGCATACTTCTTATGGTTCTTTATATTCATATATAGATGTAGCTTCCAACACGTATCTTCAATGTGACCATAGATATTACAATGATTGAAGTGGTTGTTTGGATGCTTGCACTGATGTGCAATGGCTATCATTTTATTGTATTTTCCTTTCCACTTCTTCTTCCCCCGCTTGGAGGAATCTTGGTGGTCTTTCTATTTAGAACCTCTTTTTTGTACTTTCTTATGGTTTATATTCTCCAAGTATTGTGCTTGCACATAGGCCTCATCAATGGTCCTAGGTTTTAAGAACATCACTTGCTTCCATAGATGGATGTGTAGTTCCCCCATATACTTGAGGAGTATTTTTGAGTTCTTGGGAGATACATCCAACATAATTTCCATTTTTCTAAATTCGATGGTGTACTCTTGCACACTCTGCCCTTTCCTCTACGTAAAGTGAGCCAACATATCCATTGGTCCTCTACATACTCAATGGGGTAGAACTAGGACTTGAAGAGGGATTTAAACACCTCCCACTTAGTTACTAGTGTATCACCCTCGACCATAAGTGTCTTTATATGGATTTCCCACCAGTTTAGTGCATGGCCCTGTAGTTTAGTTGGGCAAATGAGATCTTCTTCTCTTAAACTATATTATAGACACTGAAATACACTTCCAATTATTTCAATCAATTATTTAACTTAATAACATCAATATCACCTTGGTAGGTTTTGATGTCCACTTTCACTTCCATTTTAAACAGAGGTTGTGAAGGAGTGATGCCACTGGAACTTGGTTTCTCTTTCTTGGTATATTTTTTCAACTCCTTTTCTGGGTCTTCACTATGTCTCGATTTCTCATCTGATCCAACTTCTGAGTTAAATCCACCAACATACCCAAAATGTATAAACATGTTCGCTAGAGACAGTACGAGGATGGTTGTGTTGCATGAGATATCAAGGACTTGTTCTTCCATGTTTGCAAATATTTCTTCTGCTGCACCTTGAGGGTTGTTATGACTAGACTCATTTTCTATGCCCAGGGTTCTACTATTTCCTTCTTAACCCAATTCCTAGATCTTGAAACTTCCCACAAAAATGCCAAAGAAAACTAGTCTTATACCAATATGATCTATAAATTATCGTGTATATTCCACTAGAACAATTCGCCATGAAAAATCTTTCAATGTTATGAAATATTTTATTAATTCAGTTTATTTCCTTAGATCTTAGATTTATTATCACTAGCTCATTGCTTAAATTTATGAAATAACTAAAATATCTAAATGAAATAACAAGAAAATTAATACACCGTCCCCACAGATGAACACAAAATGTCACCTAGGAAGCCTGATGTGGGAGAAAACCCAGCTAGAAGGGAAAGGTCTATGCTATGCTCTCTTTTCTGTATGTATGAAATGCAAGTACAAAGAAAGGGGCACTCTCTATGGAGTTGCCTTCGACATTATGGCTTTAATGGATGCTACATAATCTTCTACCTCATTTTTTATGCTCTAAAATCCCACTCCTAGATGTTATGCTCAACTATGGAACAAGTACAGTGCTAAAAGAATGGAACCCCTTCTCTTCCTAAAGGTCCAATATTTGACATAGATTGATAACCATCTAGGGTGAGGGTTAGGGTTAGGGTTTTTACATACCTCAAACCTCAATCAATGTTAGGGTTTTGGACCCTATAAAATCTTCTTGAAATTCCATACATGATTATCCCAACATGTGTGAGTAATGGGGGTTGACCTTGCATCCATTCGGTACCATGGTGGTCAACAAGGTAGGTTCATTTGGGGAAGGTATAACTTCTTCATACAAACTCTATTTGACGTGACTTTTGAATTGTTGGAAATAGATCTCGATGTCTAGAATAGTTTCAAGGGGTTGTGATCTATGCTTACAAAGTTTTGACCAAAAACAGTGTCATTTTATGCCTTAAAATAGATTTGGAAGGTTATAGACCCCAAATATTCAAACTGGGACCTACTACTAAAATAGGCCTTACAAGCCAATTCCCCTAATTTTTCCACCTAGAAAGTACCAAGATAGATGAAAATTTATATAATGATCCATTATAGATCAACTATCAATATCTAATTACAAATTCCCCCAGGAATGTCAACACTCAATTATCCCAATTCCTAGATTTAGAGAATGTCATGACAAAATGTGACACCGTTACTCTTAACCATCCTAGACATCCCCTTAGACTTATAGGAGAATCTCCTCTATTGTGTGAGCTTCCCATATCATACAAAGGTTCCTATCACCACT
The DNA here is from genome assembly GCA_900067695.1 of Picea abies. Classification (NCBI taxonomy): domain Eukaryota; kingdom Viridiplantae; phylum Streptophyta; class Pinopsida; order Pinales; family Pinaceae; genus Picea; species Picea abies. The sequence continues at coordinate 5,847 of CBVK0100135204.1, read as the reverse complement.
TTATCAATCTCTAGAATGAATAACACTAGTGAAAGTACTTTAGAAAGGGCACCCCCCTCCTTCAGTTAAAGGGAATAAAAAAAATTGAGAGAAAATTCCCGACCACCCCCCTCCTGCACCCCCGCCACCAATGGGATGGGAACCTATCATTTTTACTTTAATGGCTAACCTGAACCTACTAGAATTGTCTCTATTAACTAATTACCCCATTTAGCATGATGCAATTTGGCATATTATTCCTAGTAAATTTCCCTTGGGCATATGTAAGTTTCAAGGTAAGACTGGAGAAGATCCCTTTAGCCACATAATGACCTTTAATTTGTGGTGATACTCTAATATTAATACAAAAGAGAGTGTCATAATTAGGATTTTACAATGTAATAATCTAATTGGTGTGGCAATTAAGTGGCGCATTATCCTTACTAGGAATACTTATACTACCTTTATTTCTATAGATACATATTTCTTGAAAAAATTAGTTGCTTGTTAGACATGAAACTAGGACTTAACTCATTACTACTTGTTGATAAACAACCTCCACCCATATCACCAAACATATTTCATGAGTGTAAACATGGTAAAGTTTGTATATAAATCCCTTAAATGGAAATGTACTTTTAGATTGGTTTTTGAAGTCCCTTCTTCCTCAAATAGAAAAATCATTTATTTGCAACGACCACAAAATGAGGAAGATGTGATCCTTAAAGTCCAAGAGTTAGACCTTGTGTACTCATAATGATGATATTAATATACCATTGTACCAAATGCTCCTAAACCTTCACTTGTTGGTCAACCTTCTACACAAGGAGCATTTCATGCAACCAACAACTTTATGGGATAAACCCAATTAATAGCTTCTTCTCCAAACCATCTTGGCCAAGTTCCCTTATTCAAAGGTACTAGTTCAAATGGATGACTAATTGTTTCTTATAGAGTTTCCCAACCTTGTGTTCCAAATGTCCAATTTTCTCCACAAGCATATACATCTTACCAAGGGAATTCTTCCAACCCTAATCCTTTGTCGTTATCAAACATTAACTTTGTTCAACTTCCACCTTCTTCGACTAGTCAGAATTGGCCCATTAAGCCCAAATGAGTAACCCAAAACCTAACCAAGGGAAGAAGAAGAAGAAAATAGTAAGAACCAAGGGTAAGGGGGGCATGGAACTAATGTTGGGGGAGATAACAATGCCAACTAGGGTCAAACACAATCTAAGTAAGGATGTAGGCTGAAACATTTATGTTATTTATTGAGAGGATAATTACACCCACATGTGTCATGATCTTGCCTAAGTCCAATGCTTGAGGGCCCACTTACCTAATCAAACCATCCCACAAACACTGCAAGCATTGAAAAACCCTTTAACTCAAAATAAATTCATTGTTAATCAAGGAAAATCCCCATCATCCTTGACCTCTTGTTGAGCCTCAACAAACCCCCATTATTTTTGAATTTTAGATAAACAATAATGGGTCCCTTTTTTTTTTCTTCAGTTTGTTTCATTCTAAATTATCAGCCTTTAATAATTTTTTGATGCTATTGGATTAATTTCAAACAATCTCTTTGAAACACACAAAAATTAACTAAATATTAAAACCCACTACCTCGATGTTCCAATATTTTGATGGCACGATTGACCTGAAAGGCTTGTTTTTGTTTACACCAGATCAAGCTTTACCATAGTTTTAAGATCTAAATAAATCCTCCCAATTTCCCGATAGCCCGATCTCCCAATGGTCCGATTGGCCTCATGATTTGGTAATATTGGATAAGACTTTCCTTTTGTTTTACAATTTCAATAAAATTCTTCTCAATACTTGACCTCCCGATACCCCGATCTCCTGATGGGCTAGTGTGTGTTTATATTGGATCAGGAAATGTTGTTTTTGAAATTTTAATAAATCTTTCTGGGTAGGCCAATGTCCCGATCTTATGATGGCCTAGCAATCCTATAGTTTGAATCATATCAGATCAAGATGATTTGTATGTACATATGTCTTCCATTCAATAAAATGCTCGATTTCCGGTGCCCCAATTAAGTGGTTAAGTATTGATTAAGGTGCAAAAATATAACTTTTCTTAATAAAATTTTATCGGCCCACATTTTTCTTGATTGATTTTAAACGTTAAGTTTAAAAATACTGATGGATCAATGCCCGGTAAAAGACATTGTCTCACAGATTTAAATAAAACTAAAATTTCCTTTTCCACAGTTTAATGATTCTAACGCTGGTGGTTACAGTAATAAAACAAATTTATTGAACATTGGGTTTAGTGTAGTCCTTCTTAAGACCCAAATTTCCTGCTAAATCCATTTTTCATCCTTCTTAGAGCCTTACTTTCATTTCTTCTGAGATTTATCAGGATTGACCTTCTCTGCATTAATTCAAAAATCCAAAAACATAGAGTTCCTCCTACTTGTTTTCGCTTGGTTAGTTTTGTTATTCATGCTGATCATAAAAATTGGTTTTAATCAAACTATAAATTGAGTTTGAAGGAAAAATAATATTGTGTCATCCGATTGTATGGATTATCATTAAAGCATGATACAAAAAAGCAAGGTGAAGCAACAAAATGATGAAGAAGAGGAAATGGAAAGAAACCCGAACTCTGCATTTTCTCCGAACGACGTTAAAGACAGGCGGAAGCAATAGTCTGGAGTGGAGCCAATTATACAAATTCATTGAAGAAGGTGATTTCACAAAAGAATACAAGTCAGACGCAGATGAACTGGTTGATATTATGAGGTCTGGCCTTCATAAGATTGCTACCAAACCAACTATACTTCCCTATTATAACATGGTACGATGGATAATCTCTCACACTGATATCTCTACATGCAATGTTGTAAATTCCCCCCGTCAAATTGTTGGTTCTTTTATGCCTGATGAAGTTACCAATATGTATAAGTTGAGTCTACCCACAACCAATCGAATTTATTAAGAAAGAAGTTGGAAATGATGAATTGCAGATGGATGATTTAATTAGAGAATGGTGGTATGATCCTAATTATTTCAAAATCATAGCATAAAATATCTATCATGTCTCTAGATTAAAGAAACCCCCCATGTTGGTTGCAATCATGATATGTCACCTATATGGCGAAAAAGATTATTTTAAATTCAAGTTGGGTTCCCCTCATTCATTAGGTTCTCACAGGGAAGGTTTTTAATTTGGTACATATCCTTTCCACAAACATCAAACAAGAGGTTCAAAAGTCCCAAGAGGCACCCCTAAGATACTTTCTAGGATTTTTTATGTCAGGTTATCTGATCAATGATGTTTGTGCAATTACCCCTTTTCCCCTTTTATCTTGGAACAAGACTCCCTCTAAAGAAGAAGTTCACTTGTATTGCTCTAAAATGTGGGAAATTAACTACAATAATTTTTTCTATGACATCTTTAATTTCTTCATGATTCTCCTACATTTACTTTTATAAAATTATCAAGCTCCTAGATTCACTCGGGAGACCATGAATATTATCAAAGATATTAGTGATTGGTTTGTTGATGAGGAATTCTCATACATCAGAATTTATGGTTGTGAAGGGGCTCCTCATCTCTTGCTTAGATATGTCCTACATAGACTTGCTCTGAGAGAAATTGCATACCAGATTATAAATGTCAATATTGCGGCATCCCTGTCAAGTAATCACAAAAGGAAATGGCCTACATTCCCAATTTCACCGTGAATTTTTATTTTATTAAATACAAAACATGCTCAGAAGGAAGTGGATCAATTGGAAGGAATTTGGTTGGCTCAAGGGAATCTCAAAAAACATGATCCAACAAAGATTGTTAAAAAACATTGTTCTATGGTCAAAAGTAAAGCATACATTCATGAAGAAGACCCATTTGACATTGTTTTTGAGAGAGCCACAAGTTTTCATGAAGTATCTCATAGAATTGATGCTATAAGAAACAATTCTAATTTCTTGAACTTCATTGATTGGCAAATTAAAAGAAAGAAATATTTTCTTAAGGAAAATAATGAAAAGCAGGGAATTGAAGAAATTGAGGATGATGATCAATCATCAAAATATGAAAGCGAACCATATCACAATGTTTCCACAACAGAAATGTAGACAGATACACAAGCTCAATAGAAGACTATATCGGGAGAACAAGACTCAAGGAAAACAACTACCCAAACTCTTATTATGATTCCTGAGGTGAATACAAAATTGGCCACCAGTACAAGTACTGAAGATTATCTAGTAGTCATGGTCCCTATCATACATGCAATTGATACTACCCCTATATCTTCCATTACATAAAGATTATTCCCACCTTCTCTTATTCTTCATAATCTTCAACCAATTCAGGACATTGTCCTGTCATTAGATAGTTATATTTTTAATGACAAGGCCAAGACTATTTTAAAGAGGAAAACTGAGAAAAGAAAGAAAACACATCATAAAGAGGTTACACAAGAAACAATACATCTCTAGAATGATGAACATTTAAATGATGAAGAATTTGCAAAGGAAGCTATTGATTCCTTAGGGGCATTTGTCAATGCAAATAAATGGTCTATAAGTAAACTGTCTACTCAGTTAAAGAAATAAAATAACATGGTCAAAGAGCTTCAAGAGTAGTTGAAGGCACAGTAGGAAATTTGGTCACGGGAACATGAATCCCAACTGAAGGATCATTTAGAAGAAAATAATATCTCTCTAAATACCATTGTACAGTTGACAACTAAAATAAATGAGATTAAATCTGAACACAACATATAGGTAGCCATGTTTTTGATGAGAAAGAAAAATTGAGAAAAAGTTATGAGGATCGGGTGGTTACTTTGACTGCTCGGTTAGAAGAAATGGAAAACAAAATTGAGAATTCTAAAACTTTAAAGAAAGAAGCAACATAGATGAGCAAAAAACTAGCTTCTTTATAAGAATCAGTTTACACCAAACTGTATATTATCAAAGAGCATCACATGTACTTCAATTCTCTATAGGGTCTCACGAAGAATTTAAAAAACAAAAGGAAGCACAAACTTTATTCGAGAAGCCTAAAATTTGGGAAGCGCAGGGAGTTAATCTTCCTCAAGGTTACTCCATATTCTCTAAAAAAGAGAAACTAAAAATTCAAGCATCACTTGACTCCTGACATATTAACTATTTTTTCTCACAAGATCTAATGAAGGAAACAATCAAGAACCGCTCAGACTTATAGGATCAAGCTCTAGATATAATTGATGATTATAACATGCCTTAGGTATAGTTCTGGGACAATTTGTACCTTTGTCAGATTGTCTAAATGATGTACATCAACATATTTTCTCAAATACAAATGGGATTACTCATCTCATGTTTTGGAATATCGACAATGTTAAATATTCCATCACTCGGCCTACATAATGTTACAAATCCATCAATGATTTCTTGTTAAAATTCAAATTAGGACATGAAGAAAGAGTGAAGAAGATTTATTGATGTTAGTTAAATGAGGAGATTCCCCAACCACCATTAATTACACAAATATTAAAGAAAATCCCCATATGGCAAAGTCACATGCAGATGCAAGAGGGAGAGGTCAGTGAAAGAGTTGTTGGTACTTAGGAGAATATCTCTCCTTAATATCAGCTAACAAATCAAGTCAATATCTTAACCAATCAGTTTGATCAAATTGTGGAAACAATTTTAGAATTTAACTTATTTTTCTTCTATTTATTGTAATTATGTAGTGAGAACAAAGGGATTGGAAACTCTGGAAATAGGGCTATGTACACTATTGCAAAAGCCATAATTTTGAGATTTGAAGACCTGGAAGTGGCAATGATTATATGGTGTTTCACTTGTTTTGGTACTACTATTCAAGGCTAATGAAATACTGATTTT
>CBVK0100135203.1:0-14491 GCA_900067695.1 Picea abies | reverse complement strand
CATCCCAAGGAAGTAACCAACAAATGGTTCTATTGTTAGGAGGAATTGCACGGGATTGAGTGGACAGGATTCGTGGAAGAAAAAGCACGGAGGATGAAAGTATAGAAGGGAATTTTTAGGCCATGGAATTCATAAAAGGAAGAGATTGAAAGATGGTTGAGAACAAAGGAACTCAAGTTTGCATAAAAGGACAACATAAACCCTAAGTGGACACCGCACAAATATCTCAACAAATATGTGTTTAGTGACTTACATGAGGTATTTTTTTTTATTTCCTGCATCTGTTGTAGTAGTGGTTATTGAGGTTGAAGGAAAACCACCTTACAAATCAGATCAGATAGCTAGAGTGGCATCCTATGGAGATCGCGTAGTTACAACAAGTTAATAACAAATTCACGTGCGTAGTAGATTTATGGTTAGAAAGTATTGTTGCAGGTTTTTTCACTGAATTTGCAGTAGATACTGCAAAGTCCTACACTGCTGTAGAGTAGGATTTTCTGAAGGGAGACAGAGGTAGGTACATCAGGTTGTTGTATACCTCAATCAATATTTTATTGTATGACAAAGGTGTGATGACCATGGAATCAAACAACTAAACTTCCCTTCGTGCATGGGGGAAGGGGGGAAGCACTGACAAGAGGTTGAGATATGGTCAGGGAGATGGTTAAGGGAAAGAATAAGGAGGCCATGGACCCAATCATGAAAAGACTAGATAAAAAAGATAATGGAAAAAGTTGTAAAGACGTGCAGTGGAAGACCTTACCAATATAAGATGAATACCAAGAAGAGAGCCATAATTGATAGAGAGGGCTTGACGAGTGATGAAGAAGAGGTAGAGGATCTCTGGGCTATGGAGAATATTGAGGAAATCTTGTGCATAACATACGAAAGGAAAACAAAAGGTCCAGGGTCAGGAACAGAAGAAAGAAATCCAATCCAGATCACTGTCAGTGTGGAACCTACAACCCCATGTGCAACTAATACACCCAAAAGAACACTAGTGTTTAGACAACCAAAATTTGGTGGAAGAATAGAAATAGGATAGGGGCCCAATCAAGGAAAATCAACTGGGGGAGAAATTTTAGGAAGTAACAGTCAATTATCTACACCGCACAAAGGTCGTAGCTGAACACAGTTTAAAATGGAAGGACAAGATCCCATGATCAGATTACCATAATTTCTAGGAGAGGCATCAGAGGACCTGAAAACACATTTACTCATCTGTGAGAAGATCTGGGAAGCAAATCAGATCACAGATGAGGATACAAATATCACGTAGTTAGCTATCACACTAAGAGACCATGCACTGGACAGATACATGAGCCTAGATGTAAACAATCCACATGGAGTATCAAAGACTATCACAAACGTGAACAAACTACTGGTAAACAAGTTTAAGAAGCCAAGCTCAGAAGACCAATACATGAATGAAATGATTGAAATCAGTAAGAAACCAGGTGAGTCTGTTTGGGACATTGATCAGAGGTTCAAACATTTGAAATGTAAGTTGAAATATTCAATTATTGACATGCAACATAGGCACTTATTTGTGAACTCACTATTACCACACTTGAAGTATCCTTTAAGACAACATAAGTTCCAAACTCAGGCAGAGGCTCTAAAGGCCACCCTGCAACTAGAAGAAAACCAGTATTAGCAAATAGATCCAACAATAGAGGAGTTGAAGGAGTATTTGAAGAATCTAACATTTCAACTTAACCAAAATAAGGGAAAAGAGAAAAGAGAAGTTGTTTGGTGTACGCTATGCAGGACAGAAGGGAAACATAAGAACAAATGTCCAACTTTTACGCAGTACTTAGAAACATGGGTGCTAGACTCCTTGCCAATAGGAGGACCATGGTGAAATATTTGTAAGATGCATGGACATGTTCCATATCATTTTCCAATGATGCATAAGTATAATACAATACCAAAAAGTTCATATTGCAATTTTTGCAAATCAGTGGGTCATGATGATAAGGATTGTAGAACGTTGGAACTGATGAGAGAAAGAACTTCAGACACTTACAGGGTGAAATTAGAAATGATGACAGGGCAAGCTACACCTCAGTTCAGCTAGGTTCCACCACCATACAACAATGTGCATCTGCAGTACAACAATACGCAACTGTAGTACAATAACGCACAACCATAGTATAACCCCAAACAATATAACCAGGTACCCCAACACAACACACCGCGAGGAGATCGAGGTGGAGGACAAGGTAGAGGAGGATTTGGACGAGGTAGAGGACCGATAGTGTGCCACAAATTCCAACAACTGAGACATTATGCAAGGGATTGTCCACTTCCATCGGCGACATGTATGTATTGTCGCACAACAGACCATGAAAAAGAAGACTGCCCAACAATCTTGGGAAAGATCTGGAAAAAAAGGAACCAGAGCAATTAGAATGTCCAGTGGATTTTTGTAGAAGCTAGGGATGATGGGAAAAAAATCAATATATTCACTCGAGGAGGAACCAAGATAGGAGTTGATGCAACAAAACAAGATCCAACTCAACACCAATGGGTCAAGAAGAATACTAAGCCAGAGAAGTAGTTTGACACGCGGAAAGAAAATGAAACATTTAAGGAGGTTAGATAGGAGCTTCTCAAGTAGAATATTTCATCTACATCAGTCACGCAACAAACTTAGGACCCACCAATATACGATATTCCATCTTAAATGGACCATACTAATAAAGGAAAACCTTTAGAGTAGGTAAGTACCATAAAGAATTTTCTGCAATCTCATGTTAGGTTATTGAATGATCCATCATATGTTAAGGTCTTACAAAATTTTCTAGAAAGATGCAACACAGAGGTAGAAGGGAATTTAGAACAGAAAAAAGTCAATCATCTCCATACAAGAAGAAGGCCAAGCAGAGAATTCAAGCTAAATGCCAATATTGGGGATTTCAACATGGGAGATATTATATTGGATTTAGGCTCTGAAGTAAATGTCTTTCCTAAGAGGAGATGGAAGTGTATGGGAGAACCCACATTAGGATATTCACTTGCCTAGTTGAAACTATCAAATAAACATAGAGTGTTACCAATTGGAAGGCTTGAAGGTGTGACTGTAGATTTGGATGGAGTGTGCACTATGGAAGATTTTGAAGTGATAAAGATAGTAGATGGCACAACACCTTACCGAGCATTAATTGGATTGGATTGGGAATTTGAAAACCAGGCTATAATCAACTTGAAGATAAAGAAAATGAATTTTGAATCAGGAGAATATAGAGTTATTGCACCATTGGATCCTTCAAAAGGAGAAAGCTGTGTAGAGGTGACTTGTTTGGATCTGGAAGAAATAAAGAAGTTGTATAGAACCACTGCGCGAGAAGAGGATTATGTCAACCCAACCACAGATGGGGTACTCAATTGGAGAAACATTACATCATGTGCTTTGGACTCAGACATAGGTTTGGATAATTGGTAACAACGACTACATGAAGTCTCCACAAGGAGGCATGCAAGAATAGCCTGGATAGTAATATGGGTTGGTACAAAGATAAGGAAACCTCCTAGTTTTCATGGGCTAAACGACTTAGAGGAATTCTTGAAAGAATATGAGGATAAAGTTTTGGAAAATCAGAGGCTCTTAGCCCTGGATATTGCACTCAATGCAACACATGCAAGATGGTGGGGTGCGCACAAAGAAACAATTCATGATTGTATCAGTGTAAACCACTACTGCGCATTAGATTTGACGCAGAACAGTAGAGCGATATAGTGCAGAAGTATGATGGGAGAGGAACACTAGTTGAACACTTGGAGAAGTGAAAAACACAATGGAGGATGACACTACCAAAGGAATGGCCTCATCACTTTATTCATACATTGAAAGGGATCCCAAGGAATTGGTACTGTTAGTCTCTAATTTGGTTTTTGATTTAGTGAGAAACTCTAATCCTAAACCCTCCCTACCTGCACTTCATTGTTTTCTTTCATTTGATTTTAATTTCTGTATCCAGTTTGTTATGTTTCACGTTTTAGCTTTTTGAATAATTTCCTTAAGTTTGGGGATTTAAGACATGGTTTTACAAGATGTGTCACTTCATATGCCTATTTGAATCTTCCAAATTCAAAATTCTACCAATTCATTAATAGTGCTACTAGAATAACATTATTCCCGTAGCGCTAATATAATCATGCCATGATAAGTGCCAACCACCCTGATTTTGTTATGATTACATAAATCGTGGACTGATAATCTGCATGTGTCCCATGATATCTCTTGAATCATTATACAGTTCAAACCGTTACATGATGGGATCATTTTGTACCTGCAAATACCCTTTTCAAATTAGTCAATTTCCAAACATAATTATATGATGTTGTCACTCGTCATTCTAATTTGTTGAATTAAAAGCACACGTATTTTTCAGAAGAAACTGCTATATGCTAACAGTTGCAGGTTGTAAATTCAACTTCTGAATAGTGCCAAGTTGTAACATCATGTTATTGATATGGCACCTAAGAGAAGTGGGAAAGTTGTTAGATTGGAACCCGAGGGCGTTGATCTTCTCGAAGCATATCCATAGATGGCGCAGAGTTTTAAAGATGCTGGCTGGTTAGAATTCCTCACCACTTTCCAAGGTTATGACGAACATGTATCTATGGTGTTTGCACAGAACTTCGATGGTTTCGAAGTGGATATCAGAAAGTTGTTATTGTTGGTGACAGAACAATCCATCACCAAAGATTGCAGATTGGTAGTTGGAGAAGAATGATGGTGGAAGAAGGAGCATGTAGTCACAGAGTTTGTCAATCAATGTTTGCTACCAGATAAGCAAAACCCAGATTGGAGAAAGTAATTCCCTCACAGTTGTATTAGACAAGAGTGGCATACCGCCCTGATCATAATTCACAGAAACTCTGGACTTGGCTGATTCAATCCCTAAATCCTGATCCATAGCCAAGAAAACAAAGAAAGGGCAAAGGGAGGAAGGCAATCACATAGAAAAAGAGTATCACAGTTAAAGAATTTTCTATCAAAGAAGAAGTATCTGCAACTAAGGTGACAAGGACCAGCAAGAGAAAGAAGTAGACTCAACACATTCCTGATGATACCCCTGTAGATGACATTAAGGAAGAAGCCATGATGAATAGAGTTAAGAGACCCAAACTGGATACAAAGATCGAAATTTTTTCTGATGTACACATAAAAATGGAAGATGATTCAGATAAAGATTATAATGTTAAAACCACAGTCAAACATAAATCACTAGCAACTAGTAAGAAAGGTGTTGCAGTCAAAAAGAAAAAGAGGAAATCAACACTTGTGTCTCAAAACCCTAGGAGAAATTCTACTAGAGTTGCCAACAAATATAGGCTAAGGTCCAAAGCTATGTTTGACCCATCAATCAAAGAGGAAAATTTCATAGTCATAGAAGACCATTCTGAAAACTCTAAAGCAGGTGTCAAAGAAAAAGTAGAAATGCTTCCATTACACAGGAAAACAAAAGAAGACAAAAACTTGGGGAAGATACAAAGAAAAGGAAAATAAGTTGCTCATTATTCTACAAGACCTATAACATGAGAAACCACTAGATCATCAAAATCTGAAGCCGTGTTTTCTGACGACAAAGGCTATTATTCTGCAGAACCAGAAAAGCTACGGGAAATACTCTATTTTTTACCTATTATAGTCTTTATCTTCAAGAGAGGTTGCAGAACAGCTGGAGATGAATTCCTTGAAACCAAAATAGGTTTTTGTTGGGAACATTCCAATTCACAAAAACCTCTCTCATTTTTTACAAAAAAATCACATTTTAAGAGATTCAAATTTATCTTTGAGGCCTATTTTTCTGAGAAAGCTACAACAAATACTTTGTTTTTTTTTATCTCTTTTAGTCTTTATCTTCAAGAGAGTTTGCAGAACATCTGGAGATGAATTAATTGAATTTTTTTTTTTGGGGGGGGGAACATTCCCCTTCACAAAAACCTCTCTCGGTTTTTACACAACTATCACATTTTAAGAGATCCGAATTTATTTTTGAGGCCTATTTTTCTGCGATTTCATAATAAATAATTTCCTTTTTTAGTTAGTAATTTTGGGAGAGGTTGCAGAACAACTAGTGATGAATTTTTGGAAACCAAAAGAGGTTTTTTTAGGGAACGAGTCCCTTCACAAAAACCTCTCTCATTGTTTACACAACTATCACCATTTAAGAGATACGAAGATATTGTTGGACCCTATTTTTCAGGAATTTACCGGATTTATTTTCCTGAAAAATCTCATGGACAATAGTTGACAAGCCACCTCATCAATTCGAATTGGAGATCAGATTGGATATTCTCCTTGATTATTTGAAACAAGAAACTAAATATAGATGAGGAGGTTTTCAGATCCATTTTTTTTGGATCTTGATAAGTATGTATTGTTTCTATATAAACTCTATAGAAGGAGAAGTTAAAGGAGGTCGAAAAATTGGAGATCCAGGGGACTTATTTTGAAACTCCTTGTAACACATTATTCTTCTATTTGACACTTAATAGAAAAGGCATATGGATGGTTAGGCACTCTTGTATAAAAAAAAATTCTTTCTTCATGCTTGAGTTCATTATTCAGACTACAATGCATTTGTTTCTTGATTGTTAATTAATACAGTAAAGAATTTGTTGTGGAAATTATTTTCAAGTTTTGATTTCAATATGATGGTCTTGTTTCTTTATGATATTCCTAGACAATAATTTATGTGAAGTTGACAAATTGAAGGCTTCATCCTCTCTTTTTCTTATTGGTCTAATCTATCTATGTGACTACCTTTTAATCAGTCAATGGGATATACTATGTTCTGATTTTGATTTTCATGTTATGTTATAACCTTGAGCTAGTTTTCAACCACCTTATTCAAAAAACCAAATCATAAAAACCTTCAAAAAACTTTGCAATAAACCGATGATGCCCTAGTTTTCCCTCTCATAGTCAAGTGCAAATTTAGGGACTAACATGTACATAGACTAGGAGATGTATAGAGGAACTACAGAATGGACATGATTACCGTAGAACTTTGTAGTAACCTTCTCATTCGAGCATGAGAATCCCAACATTGATTCAACACAAAAGCTGATAAGGGGAGTGATATTTTTTGATGAACTAGAGGTTGAAATCATAACAGAAGAGATAGACAGTCAAAGAGTTACTCTCTTGTTATCATGTCGAAGAGGAAGCATCAGATGAAGATGATCCGCGCAACATTCAGATCATAGAGATTGAAAGAGAGAGAGAGGTGGAAGGGCCATCTCTGGAGTCAGAAGCATTTGTTGCACCAATAAAAGTTAAGAAATTCAACAATGGGATGAATGACAATCCTAAAATGGCAAGTATTGGAGACTATTGGGATGAGCACACACTAGAAATAATAACAAAGTTACTGCACAAATATAGTGACATGTTTCCAACAAACTTTATAGAGATGAAAGGCATAACAAGGGAGATAGGTGAGATGAATATACCCCTCAAACCCGAGGCTAGACCTGGTAGACAGAGACCTTACATAATGAATCTAGTGTATAAGAAGAAAGTGAAACCAGAAATTGACTGAATGTTGGAAGATGGAATTATAGAACCTGTTAGCTCCCAAAATGAACCCGCCCCTATGGTTGCATTTTGTGGTGGATAGCATTGCTATTGGTAGTTTTCTCAAATTGGTTTTGAGTTTTTCTAGCTGCAAGACTTAGCTTTTGATTTTTGTCTTAGAAATAAGACGACCCATAACGGTGTTCTCTTTAAAATTTTCATAAAATGTTTTCAAGAACTAACATGTGCTTAAAAGATGATGGTTAACTGGTGAAAGTTGCAACTTTCAATAGCTAAGGAGCATTTCTCACAGGTTGTTAGCTGGTGAAAGCGGGGATTTTCAAACATCCAAAGAGCGTTTCTCATGGGGTGCACGCTGGTGAAAGTGGTGACTTTCAACAGCTAAGGAGCATTTCTCATGAGTTGTGCACTGATGAAAGTGGTGAGTTTCAACAGCTAAGGAGCGTTTCCCATGGGCTGTTAGCTAGAGAAAGCAACAATCACGTGCATTTATCCACGTTTCAAAAATCAAATGATGATACGATCAACCCATGTCATGAAATCAAGAAGGACACACTAGTGAAAGTGGATAATCATGAAAACTCGAGTTGCATGTCCAAATCGGATTATAAATTGGATTTGGTTCAGTAAATCATGCTCCACAATCATGGCATCGGGAATGGAAAATTCGAATCCATTAACGCAGGTACAAAAACTGTACTACCTGGCTGACAACATCCAATCAGTTCATCGCTTCCCCAACATGCATAACTCTCAAATGTATGCCAAGTTTTTAATTTTGAAAGATAGAGCCGACTCCCGAGTGATTTCACCAGCGCAAGACCTCGGCCCGAATAGCAGTTTGTTGTGTTGTGTGTGCAGAATCAGTTGGGATATTGGGTTGTAGATGGCGAGGAGACATAGTGGGTCTTTACTAAGAAAAGAGTTAGACAACCTATCCTTCCTACAGACGCATCCAGAAGTATAGAAACACTTCTCAAATGCAGGTTGCATCGAATTTGTTGACAGGTTGTAGAATGGTTGTCACCAGTCAACAGCAGAGGATTTTGCTAAAACATTCGACGGGAATAAGGCTCGTGTTGGGTCCTTGGAGATCATTGTAGATGAAGCTGCCATTGCTGCAGCGACCAGCCTACCAAGATCGGGCCAGAGTTGGTTCAAAACTACTGCCACCAAAAACTTAAATTTAAGAGCTTATTTGAAGGAAGAGTTCAAGCATAATGCATGGAAGAAGAGCATGCCAGTTTCCCATTTAGAGGATGAGTGGAAGGATTTGTTTAAAGGCATCCAACTCTACATAACCTCGGAGAGCAGGTATGAAAAACTCATGATGTATCATTTCAATCTCCTAGACCATTTCACAAGTAAAACTCTCCTCAATTTACCTTTTTTCTTACACAAGAGCTTAACTAAGGTCTGTAAAAAGATCAAGGCTCAACACCTAAGCATGAAGAACACCCTGTGCCACTTTGGCCTTATTAAATTGATCATTTTGGAGGAGCTAAGACAGAAGGGAAGGAGATGGTAGCATTTTCTGTTTTGGGAGGGCTTTGAGACTCAAACTCAACCCGTAAATGAACAGGGGAAAGGTGGAAAGAAGAAATTGACTCCTCAAAGCAGTTCGAGGAAGAGGAGAACCCTTCCTGGACCTCGAGAAGATAGAATATTTGGTGTGAAATCTCACAGGTCAAAGAAAAAGTTGAATTTTGAGACTACTACAGAGCAACCTACAGAGAAGAGAACAAACATATTAAACTTGCCCTACACAGAATCAGAGCCAGAGCAAGAAGATGAGAGCCCTATCATCAAAAGTCCTGAACACTCAATTGAGGTTGCACAGAATTATGAGACCTTTACACACACTGAGGAAGGAGAAACATCAAAGAGCACTAAGTCGAAGAAAACATAGAAAATCAAGCATCTTAAAGAGGTAATCGCTCAACAGGAGGTCTTAGAATGGGTAATCAAAGAAAGATACAAGAAGCTATCTGATAACTTTGCAAAAACCAATGTTGCATTTGAAAAATTGGCTCGGGAAAGTGTCAAGGAAAAGAAGAGGAAATAGAGAATCACCAAAGACTATAACAGTTTATGGTGGCTAGCCAAGCACCTTAAAAGGAGAATTAGAATATTGAAGCAAAATCAAAAGAAAAAGTCCCACCCAGATTTGAAAGTGCTTTCTCAGGTTGTTGTTAACATGCAAGGGGATAAATCAGAGACACATTGAATTTTTGATGGAATCACATTTTTGGAGGTGAAAACTCGTTTTGGGCCAAGGCAGAGCTTTCACCAACGCACAATGAAATTTTATGACCAGTTAGCTGGTGAAAGGCAGTGCTTTCACCAGCTAACTAGCGAAATATAAAGCAAGTTAGCTGGTGAAAGCAAGAAAATTATTTTTGGAAGCCAAGGATGGAACAGGTCATTTTTTACAGGTTATAAAGAAGTTCCAGGGTATCAAGGGATGACAACTTACTGGCAAAGGACTCTGCATCAGAGATTCGAGGGAATTTTGAGAACCACGTGCTAAAAAACTCTCCTAAAGTATCTGCTATGAACAACTGAAGAAATCCAGCTGCTGAGATAGGTGCCTATTCATATTTCATGACACCACAGATTCCAGAAGACTGAAGAATACAGATGTCGAAGTTTGAGATTGAAGACAATTCAAATGCTAGTTTAGTTGTTAAGTCTTTATTATCAAGTTGTTTAGTTAGATTTGAATTGCTATTTTTAAATATAGATCCATGTTTTTAGGATCAGTAAAACTGATTGTAATAGGCTATAAATGCCTATCTTTTTTAAGAGACATGGGTTCAAATTGGGAGATATTTTGTGCCACTGTATAGACTCTTTTTGCATAAATAAAGTTCAGTTTCCTTTCGTTTTCAATCTTAGAGTTGTCCATCTTTCCTTTTCTGTACTTTGTTTCAATTTATTTTAGTTCATGAAGACTGTTATCTCTTTATTGAGCTCATAGACTTGAAATTAAAGGATTCCTCTCTATCTTGCATTAAGCCCTACATTCAACTGTATTTGGCAATCAAGAATAGTGTTCTTCATCCCCCCTTTCAAATTACTTGATCTGATTATTGTTTCCTGAAAGAACTGTTTCTTTAGATGTGTGATGAGTTGTTTATTTCATTGATCATTAAAGACCCCATTGTTCCAAGCATATATACACATTATTTCTAATTTACCAAGCATCCTTAGCCTACAACCCTAAGGAGTTTCTTGGAGTGATAATAGAACTGGTAGAGGAAGAGGAATTTGAATGGATCAACCCCATGGTATTCCAGGAAAAGAAGCAAGGGGGGATAAGGATTTGTGTATATTTGAGAAAACTCAATGATGCTTTCTTACATGACCTTTTCCCTACCACTTTTATAGATGAGGTCTTGGAAAATGTGGGAGGCCAGAAAGCATATTCATTCATAGATGGATTCTCAGGTTACCATCAGATCAAAATAGCTCAAGATGATAGGTATAAGACTACTTTTGCTATATAATGGGGATCCTACCAATATATAGTCATACCCTTTGGATTGAAGAATGCACTAGATATATTTTCAAGGGTAGTCATAACTACTTTTAAGGAATTCATACATCAGTTTCTAGAAGTATATATGGATGACTGGATTGTGTATATTCTTTTGAAAGACCATGTAGAAGTCTTAAGGATAATGTTGGAAATATGCAGGCAATGTCAGATATCATTAAACATCAATAAATGCATTTTTGGTACACCTTTTGGGAGATTGTTGGAACATATAGTGTGCAAACATGGCTTACTGGTTGACCTTGCTAAGATTGTAGTCATTGTGAATTTACCACCACCAAAATTAGTGCGCCAGTTAAGAGCCACACTGGGACATATGCGCTACTACATGAAGTTTATAAAGGGGTATGTGAAGATTACTGCACGGATGGAAAAGTTGTTAAAGAAGGACACCATATTTCAGTGGAATGAGGATTGTCAGCAAAGATTGGACACTCTAAAGGAAAATATGGTGAAAAAAACTATATTAGTATTTTCATATTGGGAAAAGGCATTTCATGTGCATGTAGATGCATCAACAATAACACTTGGAGCAATTCTTGTGCATCCAGGAGTACATGATTTAGACCATTCTATAGCCTTTGCAAGAAGGAAATTTTCATAATCTGAGCATAATTACAACACCACAGAAAGAGAAGGTCTAGCCATGGTATATGCACTTCATAAATTCATGCACTACTTATTGGGTAAACACTTTAAAATGTTCACAAATCATTCTTCCCTCAAATATCTAGTCACAAATCCAATGTTGGGGGGGAGGATCTGGATATGGATGTTATTATTCCAAGAATTTGATTTTGAAGTAATAGTAAAACCAGGGAAGATGAATGCATGACCTGATCACCTGTCAAGGGTAACCAATGGAGAATAACATACTAAATTGGAATACAACTTCCCTGATGCATAGTTATTTTTAGTACAGGTAGTCGATGAATAATTCATTGATATCATTGAATACTTAAGTGCATGAGTTGCACCACAAGAGTTTAGTATTGTGCACAAGAAAAACCTGGTAGTCAGCGTTGTAGACTACCAACTCATTGCAGGTCATTTATACAAGATGGGCACAGATAGAATTTTGAGAAGGTGTGTATTGGAACATGAACGAACCAGGGTTTTAGCAGAATCCCATGAAGGCATAGTTGGAGGACACTATGCAGGAAAAGATACCACACATAAGGTATTGCGCACAGGACGATGGTGGCCAAAATTTCATAAATATGCCAAGGAATATTTCCAAAATTGTGATGTTTTTCAGAGGGTTGGCAAACCCAACATGAGGGATGAGATGCCCCTAAGACCACAAGTAATTCTGCATGTATTTGAAAAATGGGAAATATATTTTTTTGGACCTATAAATCCACCAGCAAGAAGGTCAGGAGCCAAATATATCATCATTGCGATCAAATATTTAACTATATGGGCATAAGCAACACTAGTCAAAGATTGCAGGCATAGAGACAACAACACACTTCTTATTTGAGCACGTGATCACTAGATTTGGATGTCCCAAGATTTTGATGAGTGACCAAGGCACTCATTTTATTAATAATACCATCAAGGCTATGGATGAAGAGTTTTTAATTCTATCACCAGAAGAGTACACCATATCATCCTCAGGAAAATGGGACAGTAGAAGATTTCAATAAGATTTTTGAAAATGATTTGACTAAAATATGCAATGTTAACATGGATGATTGGTATTTGAAAATACCAGTAGTACTATGGGCATACAGGACCATATGCAAGAATATGAAAGGACAAAACCCATTTATATTGGTGTATGGACACAAAGGAGTGGTGCCATTAGAATTTCTGGTACCCAGTCTGCGCATAGCAACAATTACCAACATGATAGAAAGAGGTGAAATATAGGAGAGGTTAATTCAACTAATGGAAATGGAAGAGGATAGGATTCTGGTAGGATTCCACCAGGAAGTACAAAAATAAAGGGACAAGTCCTGACATGACAGAAACATTAAAAAGAAAATCTTTAAGGAGGGAGACCTAGTTCTTCTCTATGACATCAAATTTTTACAACACCCTGGTAAGTTCAAAATGAATTAGCTAGGGCCATATGAAGTAAATACCATCATAGATGGAGGATATGTGCAGCTAAAGGACTTGGGAGAAACAAAACGGAAAGGAATGGTCAACGGTACTTGACTGAAACTGTACAGGGACAGTCGACCTACTAACTCTTAAAAATTTACAGTGTAGAAAAAACATCATGTATATAGTGTACAATAGTAGATATTAGGAAATAAAACTAATAAAAAGAAATAAAAAGTAGAAAAAGAAGAAAAGGGAATACAAAAATAGAAAAAGAAGAAAAACAAAAAAAGAGGCAGAAGTTGGTTGAACAACAGGAAAGTGGGGAAAAAAGAAGTCGCACGCAACAATTACTGTGACAACATAGAAAGACATCGCGCAGTAAAAATTGGATTTGATGCAAAGGCATGAAAAAAGTGAAAACAATTATGATCGGGTCTACAAAGTGCGGAAAACATATGTTAGCTCGACACTTAGTGATCTTTTAGCATAGAGCGATATAGAAGTGTGTGCCCTAGGTATAATTATGGGAAGAGGAGAGTGAGTGTTCAAATCAGATACAACATGACACCACCAAAGTTTGGCGCTCCAGGGTAGTATACATGTGTTACTCGACAGGGCCAAAGAAGGAAGGAAAGGATGGTGGAGCCCAAGAATGTTGTCGAGCTCGAAGATGTCACCACTTTTGAGACAAAGTCACTTAGCCCGACAAGGGTTGAGAAGGAAACATAGACAATGACACAAGGGGAAGTAGGGAAGAGTTCTGGTACACGAAATGAGATTACAAACCCTAATCCTAAAACACTGGCTAAACTTGATGAAATGAAGGGTCAGCAATAGGGCCATGATGAAGAGGAGGTGTTGATCAAGGACATCACCAACCAACTCAAATCTGAGGGCGAAGAAGAGGACACAAAATAAAACAGCAGCAAGACCATCTATCGTCAGGAAAAAAATAAAGGCGCAGCGACATAAATAACACTTCCCTACCTTCCAGATGCAGTGGTCACTATGGGGGACATGCTCAGAAACGTACCTAAACTAAGGTACTCAGACCACGATGTGCACGATGCAAAAACATTTCCAGACCTGGCTGAGGAAGCCTACTTAGCAAACATAGGGGATATTAGAGCCCTAGGCAAACCAATCATGGAGCCCACGTAGTGGATAACATGCCTCTACAACTCCGGGATAATGAACCTCCTGGACATACCACACATCGGGTGCGATAAATTTTGTTGGCTTTGCATCAAACAATTGTTATCCTAGGTACATGGTGACATTCTTTGGATGGATAGGCTATTGGACACACCTACCACACTTAG
>CBVK0100135202.1:0-14491 GCA_900067695.1 Picea abies | reverse complement strand
AGATCTACACTCTTTCCCTACACGACGCTCTTCCGATCTCACCTCAAGAAGATGGAGTTGACCTCGATTTTAATATTGCTTCTAGATTTTCGGAAAAAGAGGGAGGTTACATAGTTGAGATTGTTGCTTCAGTTGTCAAAGGTTTTGAGTTGCATTGGATAGATTTTCATGTTTACAGTTTGATGATGACCCATTATGGGTTGTTGTTACTTTACCATGAGCTTAGTATTTCAGAATTAACGAATTGATATGGATGCATATTTTTAACTTGTGTGTTTGATAGATTCAATCCACTTATTTTATCCTTGTTTGGATTTGTTATTATCTGTATAGGGTGACTTGAACAACATTGATGTGGTGCCAAAAGGTTTTGGTTCGTGATGTCGACGTTAGGATGGAATATTTTTTATAGGTTATTATTGATGCCTTCCTTATTCTGAATAGTTTTTAGAGGTAGATTAAAATTAATGATACACGGTTATGTTCCTTCACTTTCACACCAGGTCATTGTTTTTTGGAACCCTTAGTAGAGAGGAGTTCGATATGAAGGGGGGGTATCTTGGTTGATGGTGTAAATCAAGTTTCATTGATTTTGGTCTCTTTGAATGTTCACCATATGGAGGTTGAGTTGCACATTGCTTGATTGACTACTTGGAGAGACACACCTTTGTGAGTAGTGATTGCTTGGATGGAAAGATGTGTAGATTTGTACTTGTGGGAGTGAGTCTCATAGATTCTTATAGAGTAGTTACGATGTTGATGCCATGATGTAGGGGTATTATATCATATTTTTAGGGGCACAAGATCAATAGGTTGTAGATTCAGAGGGAGATTATTGGTGTTACATATTTCTTGTAAAGAGGGAGTGTTAGCTTTTAGGGTTACTCAAAAGTGTTTTCACGTAGCTCGGAGAATGATAGGTCTCCTAGTCCCTTGATGTTTAATGGACATGTGGATGGCTTAGTTTGAGTGAATTCTTGACCTTGGATAGAGTGATAGTGTAGTGTGATTACCTAGGATGTTTTTATCCTATGTGACACGATGACTAACACATGGGGTGCCTGCAATGGGGGATGTCGTTGCTTGATTAGGAGAGGTGCCAACAAAGGAAGATGAGCACTAGGAACTTGGAGGAGGCCAATTATCCCTAATAACACATGACATGTGGCATAAAAATTAAATGTTAAATACTTAACTTGAGGATGCTTGGGTTGAGAAGAATACTTCATGGAGATTGGTTGTCGACTTGGAAACATATGTGGAGGAGACGTTTTAGAGAAAGTACCAACCTTGGTACACAAACTGAGGAGTGTTGAGCACAAGAGGGCATGTGACACATAGCTAGAGGAGGAGAACCTTATATGATGAAACATGGGGATCATACCACCATGTAAGATGGAGAATTGGGATAACAACTTATTAGATAAATTACCATCTTGGAGGAGGGGTTTTATATCCAAAGGGGAATTATGCTAGGATGGTGCATCACCATGGTGTTATGAAAAACCCTAGTGTGTCCTAATCATTCAAGTATTTTAGAGTGTTCCATGTGGGTTTTCCTTCATTAGAGAAATTTTGAGTTCTAAAATGGGCCTCCTAAGGAAAATAATAAAATAAAAATAAAATAAAATTAGAGTTATGAATTTTCAAAGGGAAAGCAAGAAAACTATTTTTTAATAAATTTATTTATTTATCTCCATATATATTTACTCAAATTTCAAGAGCAGGAACTCATTGGATGAAAAATTAAATTCCACACTCTATGCACACCTACTCTTGAAATTTGAGTAAACCTATACAGAGATAGGTCGAAGATATAATTAAAAATAGTATTTTTTTTTTCTTTCCCTCCAAAACTATTTTCCTTTATGGTTGACATCATCATCTTGAATCATATTGGTTCTTTTAAAGTTGATCTTAATAGAATATTTTCCGTTTTGAGGCCAATTTTTGACATCCAAATTTCACCAATGATTGACTTAGGTCTAGGGTTACTTATGCAAACCTAGTCCATGTTTTATGTTGGCCTCCCTCACCTATATTATATAAAGGGAAGAGAAACCCTTTGTCATTACTTACTATTGATGTACTTATTATTCTATGTTTGTAATTGTCTTGAAAAAATATTTTATGGAGCGTGACCTAGGGTTTTTTATGTAAACCCTAGAGGAGACATGAAGACAAATGTTAGCACTAGGGATGAGATTGGGTCATAGCACTAGTGTGATGATAGTGAAGAATACCTAGGGTTTGTTTGATGTAAACCCTAGAGAAAAAGAATATGGATTGATATAGTAGTAAATGAGTCTTGGCGCTTGGTGTGATGCTTAGCTTGAAAAAGAATTGGAGCTTATGATGATGTACTCTTCATATTATATTTTAGAATTATTTACAAGTGTTGGTTCTTATGCGATGCAAGATAAGAAGAGTTAGGATTTGTGGGATGCAAACCTTAGGATAGACAAATAGTTTTGGAATAACAATAGAGTTCATGAGATAATCATATCTTGATGTTGAATATGTCTAGAGCCTTTGTATTTGTGTTGATGCAAGGGAGGAAGTGGTGTTGTTGAGTTTTCAATGAGATATGGCTCATGTTTCTTCTTTTAAATTTTATGTTTAACAATAACTTGAACCATAACTACTGCAACAAACCAAGATCATAAGAAGAATAACCATGCACAAGAACACAAGAAGTATCCTGGGAAACCCTTCTCAACAAGGGAATAAATCCCAACCAATCCTTTGCTATATTCCTCAAGAGAAAGACCTCCCACACCATCACCAAACCTAGCACACACGAGGGTGCTGCAATTCACATTATTTCAGACCACAACTTCTAAAATCATGAGATGACACAATGATAAGTGTGTTTCCTCAATGGGGATTCACCTTTATTTATATAATACTTGTCACATCAAATGATGTGTCTATTGGCACAATAGGGACGACCTCAATAACTCAAAATATAATTAATAATCACTATATTGATTATCTTTTATATTAATTATCTTTTACATTAATTATTAATCACATTAAGGTGGGGCCGACCTGTACCCTTTACATTACAATTAGGGTTACATGCAAGTCTGACTCTTGAACAATATAGCAAGGGATCTTATACACCCACTAGTTCTCATCCACTAGGATCACATCCATAGGGATGTCCATATCTCTAGATCACTGCATTACACAGAAGAACTAGTTCTTCACACATTCACCTTTGCTCGTCCACATACACGTCCACTCAACATATCTTCTATCCCTCTGTCTCACACAGGATAATCATATGGAGTTTCTCGTCAACTTTGTTGCTCAGAGGAGGCGAATACATAATCTTCATTTTTGTTCTCATGATGATGCACCCAACACTTTGGGATTTCACACGTTCACGTTGTGCTCAGCCACAAGCACGTCTAACTCAGCAGATCACCTTTTCCCACTGGATAATCGTCTAGAGTTCTTATAAACTCTCTGAATGGAGGAGGTCATCTCTACATTCCAGCTCTGTCTCAAATAGAAACCACGTTCCCTTAAGGGATTTCTCTTAGGTTTGTAATTTGGAGAAAGACTCACATAGTTGCAATGATCCACATCTCATAGGTTTGTAAGATGGAGAATGTCTCACATTGCTGCAATCATCAACACTCCCTCTCATCTAGGGAGGCATTCTTTATCATGTCAAGTCTCACACAAATGTACTTTGAACTTTGTTTTGGCTGGAGTCATTAACACTCCCTCTTAACTAGGGAGGCATTCTTCACCAAGTTAATTTAGTGAAGTTGTCTGCAATCTACTCATGTGTAGGAAGGTACTCAATGTTTACTATTTTCCTCTGCATCATATCTCTAATATAAGCTATTTTTTTTTCATCACTTCGTGTTTCGATCCATCAAGAAACACTGTGTTCTCAAATATATTTACATGGCTCTTGGTTATCATCATAGGATCCATCTCATGGTTAAGTAAATCTGTCAAAATCTTGTGAAGCCATATGGATTCTGACATTCGATGCTATATACTTTGCTTCTGTGGTACTCGAGGCCACAGAGTTTTGTTTCCTGCTGCATCAGGAAATCATGGAAAACTTCATGGTAAGACAACAATCAGATGTTCTCTTCTGGTCCACTGTACTCTCTGCTCAATATATATCATCATATCCTGCAAAATGAAGTCTACACTGGAGACATATCACATGCCGTATCTAATTGTGCCTCGTATATATCTCAATACATGTTTCACTACTGTCCAATGAGTCTGTCTCAACTGACTCATGAAATGACTAAGTACATTCACTGCATATCATGAATCAAGTCTGGTGTTAACTAGATACATTAGTGATCCAATCATTTGTGGACCAGTCTCGTATGAATCATCATCAATATTTTTCTTCAAATCCATTACAGTGGATGTGCATTCTGTCATATCGAGCTTCTTTAATTATTCCCACTATATATTTTCCTTGACTCAAGAAAAATCTCATTGGTCCTTTGTCTTACTTCTTGTCCCAAGAAGTAGTGCATCATACTCAGATCCTTCATCTCAAAATCATAAGTCAAAGCTTGTTTGTAACAACACGACTTCTTGAATAAGTCATCAAAACCAAGTTCTCGTCACCAACAATGTAATAGTATAGGTATGGATCGACAACACTCTTGCTGAAACCCAAACTTCATCAAGAATCCATCTATTTGATGTAGTTTCCAATTGATGGATGGCAGTATAGGTGGAAGTGCATCGGGCTACCGAATCAATATGTCTCATCATAGATCACTCCATCTATTTGTGAGAATCCTCTGACTACAAGTCCCATTTTGTATTTCTCGACACTTCCATCAGCTGCATGTCTTTATGCCTTCTTGCAGAGTTTTTCAAGCCCATACAAGCCTTTTATGGCCTACTACAATATCCCTGGGAATGTCAACTGGAAAAACTGGATCAATTGTATCAATGGCTATCTCCCTTTGGACTATTGAAGAGGATGAAGGTACTGTCTCTCTTTCTCAATTAGTTTGACTCCTTCTAAGTCAAGTGACTCCCTCTAAAGTCTAAAGGATAAGAATTTTCCTTTGATGTTAACCTAACTGGAACAAGAAAACAAACAAAAGGAAACAAGACAAGAATATCTCCTAGAGGAGATTCATGAGTACATCACTAGAATCAAAACATTTGTTGTCACAGCTACAACACCTACTTGTAATGTAGAAATCTTATAAATGTAGGTTAGAGGCATGCTAATTTAAAACAATCAAACTTGGATTCTTCACTTTCAGTGTGTTGTTCTTTTGAATGCACTGAGACTTCTCTGGGTCCATGATTGCACCAAGGGTTTCTGTAAAGTCCCCATCGTTACAACTACAAGAAACGCAAAGCAAGTGCATTTTTTTTTGTTTTAATCAAGAAGGCAATCATCGACAATAATTAATCAACACCACTTGACGACGAACACAAATTACACATTCAAAAAACATACAACAATGACCCAACATACTAGCACATCATGCAACTTGACGAAACATGTGAAAATCATAAGACAGAAAAAAATGGCTACCCGCCCAACATAAGCAAGACAACACCTACCAGCTAAAGGACAACATCAAAAACCCGACACAATGGCTTCAACAACTAATAACTAGAAACCTCTACAACGCGCAAAACCAAATGCATTAAGGCGTTACAGAACCAAGTACCAACATCAATTACAACGAACAAACACCCACATCGGGAAGCATAAGACTCTGGCTAGGTTATCAGTCACATCTATCCATTAGGGCACACAATGATCCCCTCATTAGGAATCATGTTGTCACAAGGCGATAGGCATGGCAGTAACCATGGCGCAACATAACATATCTAGACCTTTAACCCAAGCTAAACCATCACGCTAGGAGACCGAAATATCTGTCAGTAAATACACGAAGAATATACCCAAGCACCCAAGCAATAAGTCGATAAGACGCAAGGTGACAACACTCAAAACTAAATTACACAACTAACCGAAGGATGTCTGGTTTCTACAAGGAAAAGATGTGTGGTGAAAAAACTATGACCAACCACCATTTCAATTCGACTTAAGGCTCAGGGCGCATACTAACCAATTAACTGTTAAACTATTAATCATTTTAGCTAATAAAAATATTAATCCCTCAACCATTAATATAGTGCAAGCTATTAAAATATTACGCCAATAAACCATTAACTTCTAAGTTAGAGACCCAAAGATAAAAAATTCCTAGAAGATGATCCTAAAGTGTGAACCCATTGAACCCGTTTGTAGCAATGAAATTACATCTATATCATATCATCCCAAGTCCATGAAATTTTTATCATTTAAGGTCTATATTCATGGTAATGTTTTCCATCTTCTACCATATTTTACAATATTATAAAAACGATATAAATACATGGTTCATGCACTTATTCATATCAGTGTTCATCTCAAAGTATTGAGATAATCCAGGTCCCTCGAGCCAATCCTAAACCAAATTTTAATAGTCCGTTAGGTTTCGTTGCACATCCCTTTTATAACCACTAACATAGATTTATCTTAACCCTAATCTATCGCTAACTAGCATAGAATTATCTAAGAGTCAGAATGTCTAGAATTATATGACATCGTTGTCTATAAATCATTAATCTTAAAAATCGTTGTCATACACAACATCATATGATAAAAACACAGTCATACAATGATAAACACACTGTTTATTAAATATATGTGCGATTGTTGTATATTAAATATATGCTAAGGCTGTCTATCGGATATGATATTGCTGTCTATTGAAAGTATGATATCACAGTCATACAATCACTGTCATCATATTATAAAATTGTTGTCATAAAGATTATAAAATCCCTGTCAAATATTTACTGTCAACACATTAAATCGCTACCCATTATTATTAAATATTTACTGTCATACATATTATTAAATCGTTGTCATCATATTATAAAAACGTTGTCATACATATCATAAAAACGATGTCCAATATTTACTGTCAACATGTTAAATCGCTACCCATTATTATTAAACATTTACTGTCATACATATTATTAAATCGTTGTCATCATATTATAAAAATGTTGTCATACATATCATAAAAACGTTGTCCAATATTTAATGTAAACACATTAAATCGCTACCCATTATTAAATCGCTACCCATTATTATTAAATATTTACTGTCATACATATTATTAAATCGTTGTCATCATATTATAAAATCGCTTTGTAAATATTACTAAAATCGTTGTGAAAATATATCACAGTTGAATTACATTTCAAGGGAGAAATTAAACTCTATTTCAGTATAAAATTACAGTAATCGCTCATATCTTAGTATTCACTCATCATTTTCATTCAATTAAATGCTCTTCAATGAAATCAATAGCAGTGGGAAATAAATCGCCATTCATTGCCATCCAATTAAATGTTATTCAAATGAAATCATTTCGCAGTGGTAAATAAATCATTGTGTCAACTGGGTAATTCGCCCAGAATTCGTGGTGTAAAAAGGTCGTTTAGTATGCCAAGATCACATTGTAAAATATGGGTAATAAATCCAAGAAAAACATGGTGTAACAACTATGTAATATGCCCAGAAATCCGTGGTGTAGATTCTGTGTAAAGTGCCAAGGAAATCGTGGCGTGAATGTTGGGTAAAGTGCCAAGTAATTAGCTATCTAAAGAGAAAATCGTAGAGTAAAAATTTCACAGTGGTAAGTAATATAACATAGAGATTTTACCAATCAAAGTGTTGGGTAATATGCCAAGAAATCACAGATATGATATGCCAAGTAATTGCAGAGATGAATCGATCAGAGATGAATCAAACAAAATGCAGAGACTAATCAATCAGATATGAATCCAACAAAAATGTAGAGATAATCAATCACAAGAAGGCGCAAAGACCAATCATTTGGAAATGAATCAATCGAAAATGCAAGGATACTCATTCACAAGAAGGCACAAGGATTAGAGATTAATCATAAGAGAAAAACAAAAAGATAATTAAGGGATAGATGATTGGGAAAAAATGATCCTTCACTTATTATCCATGCACATGAAAGCATGGCATTTGAATCTATAGGTCTTTAAACACCAGAGTGACGACCGTTGATTCGGATCCTAGCCCACTGCTCAGGCATGGACTAATAACTTAAGGGATAAGAGACATAATATAAAAACACAATCTGCATCCAAATCTTCTCCGTGGAGAAGCAAACAATGAAATAAAAGTGCCATCAAGGAATAAAGAAAATGCAGGAGGAGATACAAGAATGCGGGAAAGGTTTGAGTCTGGGGCTCATTCAGGCCACGCGTAAAGGGACAGTAACTCATAAAATGGGATATAGTGGATAGTAAGGGTTCTTACTGAATAAATCAAGTGACAAGGGGATTACAAGTACTATAGGAATGCATGTACAAGAAATATCTAGGCAATGAAATCTTCAACTGTGTACAAAAAAATAAACATGTGTAAATTAAATTTCATTACAAGTAACAACTTTAAAAAGTGTACGTTAGCCAAATGTGAATGCTCCAAGGTCATTGTCTCATGCACACTCTATCCAACTCCCGCTTGCCAACCGATGTGACCTCACCGATACCTCCCAACCAATGTTAGGGGTACTCTTCTTCCCCTTGAGCCCCCGAGCCGCAAAGGGGCCACACACACAATACCAGAGAATGCTAGCACCCAGCTTGCCTTGCAAGGTCGAGCTACCACTTGTTACCCGAGTTGGGTATCCCAACTCCCACAAGAGAAAGTTCAATCAAGATAAAATTTCAGCAATGTAACATTACACAAAAAGATGAGATCTATACTCCTCCTCCTCCATCCTTTTTATAGAGTTTTTTAGTAATTGGTTTCCCAAATTCTCATTAAATTCCTTTTTCATTTAATTAATTTTGAAAAACCTCCCCCTTACACATGTCGCCTGATCCCATAGTTGCACCAAAAAGTCAATTTTATTAATTAATTAAATATTCCTATTTCCCTCATCCACCTAAAAGCAGTCCCTAAAATGCTCCTTGGTGTCTCAAAATTTCCTTATAATTCTTAAATGACTTACACCTTACTTAATTCCTAGTTGAGTTCATAAATATAAAGTTCCCAAGGCAACATTCCTTACTAAATTAGATATTCAACTTTTTTCTTTATGTTTCCCCTTTTCTTTAAGTTTCCCTTTTTCCTTAAGTTTCCTATTTCTTTTAAGTTTCCCCTTTTTATTTTTAACTAAAAATCAATTTAGCAAGTGTAGATAAAGAAACCATTTACCCTTTTTCCTTTTTAATTAAAAATTAATTTAGCATGTGTAGATGAAAACAACCATTTACCCTCTTTTCTTTTTAACTAAAAATTAATTTAGCAAAGTGTAGATAAAACAACCATTACCCTTTTTTTTAAAATTTAATCCTCGATTATAATTTTGACTTTAATAAATAAGTTTGAATTTCTTACCCACTTCTTGTTATATGTCTAATTATTTTTGTTCACAGGTTCTGCTTAGACCTAGGTTTTAAATTCACTAGGCTGGGCGACATTTTTAAGGGAAAAACTTGTTTTTAAACTTTACTTATCATATCATTCATTTTAAGGCCGACTAGGTTTATTCACTTACCAATTAAAATTGCGTCGTGCCCTTCAGGATGCACTACGTGCTCCAAGGGTGCCATTCGCCTCTTTTCGTTTTCCTTGTACGACGTGCCCTTCAGGATGCACTACGTGCTCCAAGGGTGCCACTCGCCTCTTGAATGATTTTGGTAGACACCAAACCTCTGGAGTCAATACTCCACCAGGTGATATTGTGGGAGACTAAGGGCCTCTAAGGAATAAGGCCCCCGCCTTATTGCGCGCCCCTTATAATCATTGTGAGCAAATGTCATAGTCTTCCCTCACGACATCGTGGGTCTTCGCGAACTAGGTAATCATTAACCTACAGTTTGAGCCACGACGAGAGTGCTAGTAGGCTGTGGCAGGGCTGCTATCACACCTCTCCCTCAAGTCTTTGGTTGTTGTGTGTGACCCCTCTACTTGACATGTGAGTCTGGTCGACAAGATATCATCAACCTGCATCCATCAATGAATCATGTCAGCATTAATAATCAATTATCATAACATCTAATTATATGTACATATGTCACATCAACAACATTCAAACCCAACAGTCCACTCCCTGACTCGATCCGGAGTCCAAGGGGTTTCATCGATGCCTCTGCATCCTCAATGTCCAAAGTCCTGCACACTCAGGAGAACCCAGTCAATAGCACGTATCTATGTAAATCCAACAAAATGACATATCACTGAATCCATAATATCTCATAATCATAATCAAAATGACCATTCGTATAATAACTTGGATCACTTGCAAGCAAGTGTCCTCAAAGAATAAGTTCGCTCAATGTGCGCAAGATCAAGATGTTACATACACCCCCTCTTGGTCTAAAGTTCATCCTGAAATTTCACAATATAAGTGCCGAAATAAAGTGTATCATAGTATCATAAGTCTATCTAACAAACAAAAATGGAAATTGTTAACACATATCATATGCATCATCCCAGGTCGCTGAGTGCAGACTATAGTTGTCCCACTAGACCTTGACCTGGTCTACTATTCGATGCCATAGATGTCGAATGCGATGGTCGAGGATGCGGATTGGCTCCACCATGAGCGTGCCCTCGTCATATACTTGAAAATAACTCATGTCAATAACATGTGTAGGATCATGAATATAATGTCTCAAAATAGATACGTGAAAAACATCGTGCATATGCCTCAAAGAATCAGGTAAGGCTAGTTGATAGGCCACATGCCCCTTCCTTTCCACAATCTCGAAAGGTCCCATGAACCTAGGAGAGAGTTTATCACCCCTTCCAAACTTGATCAAACTCTTATGCAGTTTCACCCGCAAGAATACTCAATCACCAACTTCATAACTACGGTCGACACAATGTGCATCAACATAACTCTTCTACCGATCTTGTGCTTCCTTGATCCTTTGTCTTATTGTTTGCATTTGATCTTCCATTTCTTGGATCACTTCTGGTCCCACCAGGACCCTATCCTCAAGTCGATCCCAATTCAAGGCGTCTGACATGGTCGCCCGTAAAGAAACTCGAAAGGCACCATCTTAATGGTGCTTTGATAACTGTTGTTATATGCAAATTCTACCAGTGACAAGAATTCCTCCCAACCCTTATGTTGGTCCATCACGTACATGCGCAACATGTCCTCCAAGATTTGGTTTGTTCGTTTTGTTTGCCCGTCTATCTCCAGGTGATACACGGTACTAAAGTTAAGTTGGGTTCCCAAGGCCTCTTGGAAACTAGTCCAAAATCATCAAGTAAACACTGATCCTCAATCGGATATAATCCTCTTAGGCACGCCATGCAACCTCACAATCTCACTGATGAAAAATCTATCTATGTTAGGTGTTTGATACGTCGTACACATAGAAATAAAATGAGCCCTCTTCATTAGAGTATCGACTACCACAAAAATCGAGTCATGTCTCCTTGCCGTTAGTGGCAATCCAACAATGAAATCCATCGAAATAACCTCCCATTTTGATTCCGGAATAGTGTACGGTTGTAGTAATGCTGTCGGATGTCTATGTTCAACCTTCACCTGCTGACATTATAGACATCTTGCCACGTAGTTGACTATGTATGCCTTCATTCCCTTCCAGAAGAATAAGGGTTTAAGGTTAACTCTCATCTTCGTGACTCATGGGTGAGCCATGTACACTGCTATGTGAGCCTCGTTTAGGATCAAACTCGTCAACTCGTCATTGAGCAGTACATACATTCAAATTTTAAATCTCAATAATTCGTCGTTGTCCAAAGTAAATCCTTCAAATTTTGGCACAATCGGTGTGTTTTGTCTGATAAAATCCTTGACCTCTTTGTACCATTTATCGTCGCACTGTAAATTTAGAATCTTTTCACGTAGATTCGTCTAAAGAGGCATCAACAAAAATATGTGTAGTCTTCGACTCAATGCATCCACCACTCTGTTCATTGTTCCTTTTATGTAAGAAATCTTGAAATCATACTCGCTAAGCAATTCCGACCAACATTGTTGTCGCGCGTTCAAGTCATTTTACGTAAAGATGTGTTGTAGTCCATAGTGGTTCGTTTTTAGTTCAAATTTCCATCCAATAAGGTAGTGTATCCAAAATCTCAAGGCATAAACAATGGCTAACAACTCCAAATCATTTGTCACATAGTTCTCCTCATGCCTTCTCAACTTCCTTGAGATGTAAGTGATCACTCGGTCGTCTTGCATCAAGACTCCACCTAAGCCTTCCTTGGATGCGTCAGTGCATACCAAGAAGTGATGCTCAAGGAAATTCTCAGAAAGATACCTCTCCTGGAACCATTCCTTGAACAGTTCCCATGACACGTCTTCGACTTCCATGTTCAATTGCGGTAGGAGCGTCTTCCATCATAGAAGAGCGCTCCCCTTCAGTTGAAAGACTGCCATGCGGACCTTCATGATGGAGGTTGTAATCGCAAAGCACGAAGCACATCACCTTGATCTTTAACGAAGCCTCAAAGACCGAGCTGTCCACTGCACTTGTGGACTCGAGAACTTATCCCTCTCGAGTTCTCAATGAATGCTAACGATACTAGTTGGGGTGCGTTGTGGTCCCTTAGGGGTACAGGTGCCCTAGCCTCATCTCAGTATAGATGGTGAATCAAGGCCTTTGTCATTCACTAGAAGGACCTTGTCATACCATCATCATCCATTACAACAATTGAATCTAGCCCAAGGATTGGTTTCTCCCCCAGGGGTTACACTTCAAGGGCGGGGGCACTTCTGGAGGTGTCGCGCCTCCTTCCACAACACCACGCTTCGATCCTCTGTGGTGTCCTCTAATCAAGATCACTACATGAGAACATTAAATTTTTAATTAGCACTAGGTTATTACTCAAGGGTTTACTGCAGTGGAAATCATGGCTATCCACCGTCCCAGGGTTGAACCCGCTCTGATACCATATGTAACATCCCCATCATTACGACTACAAGTGACGCAAAGCAAGTGCAATTTTTTTTTGTTTTAAGCAAGAAGGAAATCATCAACAATAATTAACAACACCACTTGATGACGAACACAAATTAAACATTCAGGAAACATACAACAATGAACCAACATACTAGCACATCATGCAATTGGACGAAACATGCGATAATCAGAAGACAAACAAAAATAGATACCTGCTCGACACAAGAAAGACAATGCCTACCAACTAAAGGAAAACATCAATAACTCGACACAATGGCTTCAACGACCAGTAACTAGAAACCTCTACGGCGTGCGAAACCAAACACATTAAGGTGTTACAAAACTAAGTACCAACATCAATTACAACGAACAAACACCCACATCAGGAAGCACAAGACTCCGTCCAGGTTATCATTCACATCTATCCATCAGGGTGCGCAATGATCCCCTCATCAAGAATCATGCCGTCACAAGGCGATAGGCGTGACAGTAACTATGGCACAACATAAAATATCTAGACCTTTAACCCAAGCTAAATCCCTCGTGCTAGGAGACCGAAATATCTGTTAGTAAATACACGAAGACTATACCCAATCACCCAAGAAATAAGTCGACAAGATGCAAGGTGAAAACACTCAAAACTAAATTGCGCAGCTAACCGAAGGATGTCTGGTTCCTACAAGGCAAACATGTGTGGTGAAAAAACTATGACCAACCACCATTTCAATTCGACTTAAGGCTCAAGGTGCATAGTAACCAATTAACTATTAATCTATTAATCGTTTTAGCTAATAAAACTATTAATCCCTCAACCATTAATCTCACGCAAGCTATTAAACTATTACGCCAATAAACCATTAACTTCTAAGTTATAGAACCAAAAATAAAACATTCCTAGAAGATGATCCTAAAGTGTGAGCCCATTGAACCTGTCTGTAGCAATGAAATTACATCTATATCGTATCATCCCAAGTCCATGAAATTTTTATCATTTAAAGTCTATATTCTTGGTAATGTTCACCATCTTCTACCACATTTTACAAAGAAGGCCAGATTTCAAGGGAGGATGAAGTCTTTTGGTGATGTGTTCTAAGGTATGTTATTTTCATGTCATCTTACCATTTTTGTTAAAAAACAATTTCTAGAATGATTCAGATGGTGAAATAGCTATGGTATTGAGAAGAAATATCAAGGTACCTCTGGTAAAAATTTCAGCTCTTGATTCATTATAATTATGGAGATACACTCTGTGGAAGATAGGGTTTGTGACCAGTCCTGAAGCTAGTCAATAAACAAGTGTTTTCGGGTAAAACGGTCATAAACTCTTCATCGAGAATCCAAATGAAGTGGGAAAAATTTAATTGGAAAGAGTACAAAATGTAGTTTATTGTGTGCGAGTTTCTGAATCGGATGTTAATTATTTAGCACGGGGCATGCTGTGCAAGTTCACTCTCCTGAATAGACCATAATTGAATAAAGT
>CBVK0100135201.1:0-14491 GCA_900067695.1 Picea abies | reverse complement strand
ATCTCTTTTTCAAGGCGTTGAGTACTTTTCTAGAGGTTTTTATATGCTATATTGATGTTTGGTTCTTAACAGAAACATCTTATTAATGAGCTATTGTTTGGTGAGAAGAGAAGCTCATTTGCATGCAAAAATCAAGTGGAAGACAACTTTATTGTTGCAGAGAAGGAAGAGAAGGAAGATGAAGAGGAGAAAAATCAGAAATCTCTCTTAGAAGAGAAAAATGAAAATAGCAAAAATTGTTTTGATATTCTAATGAATGCTTTTGAGTGTGCAGGGTTTACTAAGGAAGAATGTGATGTGAAGCACTTAGGTGAAGTGATAGATAAGTTTGATGAAGAATCATAATTTATTGAGGAATGGATTCAAAACCCATATTATGATGAATGCAAAGAAACATTAGATTATGATGAGGACTGTATGGACACTGAAGAAGAAGAAGACTGCATTACAGATATAGAAATTGAGTCAGTTTTTATGAAGTGGAGTCCTAAAGAAATAAATTATTACTATGAGATAATGTTGCAAGAATCCCTTGAGCAAGACATTGATGCTTGTACTCAGAAAGACAAACAACATTCCACTTATGAGAATTTTGTAGAATCTGCAAGTATTAAAAATGAAATCATATTCCAAGAACTTGAAGAAATGTTGAAGACAAAGAACATTAACCAGAAATCAAGGTTGAGAAAGAAGAGATACACAAGAATGAAAATGCAGCAGAAAACAAGAGTTAAAGTGTTTCAAGTTTGGAGCAGGAAACGCAAAAAGAAGGGCAAACATCATACAAAAACCAAGAAGGCGAAGATGAAAGAATAGTTGATGATTCAATTGTTAAAGTTATGATGTAAGCCTATTTGAGACTTAGACCAACAGGCATATTATTCATATTACTTGGAGTGTTGAGAATCCATTTCTCCATTAAGGGGAAGTGTTGGAATAATGTCAAAATATCAACTATTTGTTAGAGTTGGTTTCAGGGTTGTTATAGTTGTATTCATTTATAGCTTCTAGGTTGTTTTCAGATCCACAAAGGTAGGGGTTTGTTATAGGCGTTCCTAGCCTATTTATTTGTAAGAAATTTATCAAATTGACAAGACAGATTATATGAGCGTAGACTCACGTGTGATGTGCCCTTGTGGCCTCACTGTTATTGATTTTAATTTAAATATCATAGTTTTAAATGATTGTGTAAATGTATTGGTCCAATCATGAAAGAAGAATGACCGGAAGATCATGACTAAAGGAAGATCTATGGTGGGAGAGTGATTTCATGATTGGATTTTCCCGATCATTAGAGTCGAGGATGATTTGCAAAATTATATGGACCATTAATGAAATTGCCATGTGTCAAGCCTTGGTCATTTCATGTTTTCACTCAGTGGTATTAGAAACCATTTCAGATCTTTGTGAATTAATGTGGATAGTCTAGTCAACGGTTGATTAAAATAGAGACGTCGATCTATTTATGGGTTGTGAGTTGTTGGTAAGCGCTAGGTTGCAAGCTCCCAGTCACAACCTTTGGCCTTATGGAAAAGGGGTTTAATATATATAAGACTTGGGGAAAATGTTTAGGCCATGGTCATAGCCTATGGTTGTATTCGAGGTTATGAGGAAGTGAAGTAAGCACTAGGATAACTGTATATAAGCACCTTTGAATTCAAGTGTGGGTTTTTGTTAGGACCACACAATGTACCTTTTTGCCTATACTTTTTGCCACTATTATACTCTTTTTGCCACTATTATACTCTTGATCACCCATATTTAGACTCATACTATCACTTTATCTGATCATCCCAAAGGTATACAACGTCCCTTCTCATTACTATACATTTAATCTATTTTGTATAATATTTTACATCACTCTCGTACTTGACCATTGATTAGAAATGCATAAGTGTTCAAAACTGCAGATTAGCATTTGAGGCCTATTGCTGAAACACAGAACTATCCAAGGTCGTTGTTACTGAAACACAAAACCGATGCTGAAACATGAAGCTGCCTTATAGTCCGAGATCGTAGATGCTGAAACACATAGTTTCTATACAATCCGAGGTCCCAGATGCTGAAACATAGAGTTGCTATACAGTCCGAGGCCGTAGATGCTGAAACACGGAGCTGTTACACAGTCCAGAGTTGCAGATGCTGAAACACAGAGGAAACTGCCAGGACCGACGATGCTGAAACACAAAGGATGCCGTTACAGTCAGCAGTCAACAAAGCTAACCATCGCTTCTACACAAGAATTCTGACATAGTCAGAGCACAATTCACGTGGCTGAAATAGCCCGCAAATTGCGATGTTGAAACAGCATCAGCAACAACGAGAAGAAGTTGTTACACCAGTCGTAACAGAAATACGTCATTCAGCTCCTGTAATAACATTCTGTTGCGTGAGATTAGGACATCCTATGTTGGTTTATAAAGTATATCCGACTAAGGATAGGACTCATATATGCATTGTAATTATTGTATCGAAGGGATTTCCTCTTTAAATAAGAGGAAATGATCATTCGAGGGAGCCAAGTTTTATGTATTGAAGCAACTCCAAAGAAGCGGGACGTATTTCGACAGATGAATATAAGACTTCTTTGAGTATCCTTCTCTAGATTTTTTGTTTCAGGGGAATCTTGTGAGAAGGGAGGGCCCACCTTCTTCACAAGATTCACCCATTAGTTTAGAAGTGTGTTAGTATAGTTTCTGTTTATGCTTTGATTTAATTGTCGTTTGTTGAAACACTGTTTTTAATGGATTCCGCTTTGCTGAAACACTATTGACTTTGTCTTAGTTTATTGAATGAAATTCGTAATTCTTTTCATTAGCAATCTTGTGTGATGATTTTATGAGGCTAGCCAGAAACAGGGTTAAAGGTTCCTACTCAGACAGGAAGGAATCAGAACATCCCGTCCTCTGTAGATTTCACTTAATTCTGCAAGTGTGCTAGCCAGAGACTTGGGTTAAAGGTTCATGCTCAGACAAGAAGGAATCAAAACATCCTGTCCTCTGTAGATTTCATTTAATTCTGCAAGTGTGCTAGCCAGGGATCGGGTTAAGGGTTCCTTCTCAGAAAGGAAGGAATCAAAACACCTTGTCTTCTGTAGATTTCATTTAATTCTACAAGTGTGCTAGCCAGGGATTGGGTTAAGGGTTCCTGCTCAGAAAGGAAGAAATCAAAACACCTTGTCTTCTATAGATTCAATTTATTTCTGCAAGTGTGCTAGCCAGGGATTGGGTTAAAGGTTCCTTCTCAGAAAGGAAGGAACCAGAACATCCTGTTCTCTGTAGATTTCCATTATTCCTACAGGTGTGCTAAGCCAAGGATTGGGTTAAGGATTCCTGCTCAGAAAGGAAGGAATCAAAACACCTTGTCTTCTATAGATTCCATTTACTTCTGCAAGTGTGCTAGCCAGGGATTGGGTTAAAGGTTCCTGCTGAGAAAGGAAGGAACCATAACATCCTGTTCTCTGTAGATTTCCATTATTCCTGCAGGTGTGCTAAGCCAGGGATTTAGTTAAGGGTCCCTGCTCAGAAAGGAAGGGATCAGACTATCCTGTTCTGTGTAAACCTCAACTTCACAAGTGTGCTAAACAGAAATAGGGCTTAAGTCTCCTGCTTAGAAAGGAAGAAACTAGATAGCCTTGTTCTCTGTTAGATAGAGTTAATTGTCTTCTGCTTAGTGTTTTCATGAAAGAGTGTTAGCACTGAAGTCTATGTTTGAGAGTAAGGGTCTTGTTCTCTGATTGCAGAATAGTTGTTCTTTCCCATTGCAAGTGTTATTCTAATGTAATCCATGATTCTTAGATTAATCTTTAAAGATCTGCAATAGGGAAGATACTTTCCTGTGATTTAATTCAGAACTTCAGTTTATTCAAGCAAGTGTGATTAGTATAAGTTTCTTTACTACAACACTAAGTTTCTTTTGGAATTGAGCATATATAGTGCGTGGTTATCTTTGAAATAAAAGACTTCCCTGGGTTGATAATTTATGTATCACTTGATTGTTTGAATCAATTAAGAAATTATAGTGACCAACATTTTGGCATCGTTGCCGGGGAAGATAGCTATAGATTTAAAAAGCACTTGTGATTTCTTTTCTTTAGATAAAAAGAATGCATGAAAGACCCCAAAGACACTAACCCCACAGGTGGCAAGGGAAAAGGAAAAGGAGGAAGAAAGACTTTCATTGACGAGATTTTATCCAAGTATGAATCTGTTGCTCAACGACCAAACCTTCAAAAATAGAACTCCCAGCCTTCATTTCGAGCAATTTTTGGAACAGGGAAAGAAGTTTGGAGTCCGGAGACAGTCCAAAAGCTAGTAGGAGACATTGAGGACAGAGCAAGTGTAATGGGAGAGCAGATAGAGGGAAACATGGATGAGTACAATGAAGAATTGTATCACAAAGAACAGGCAGGTACTGAAGGCGAGGTAAAAGATAAAAACTCCTTCTCTACACTAGGATTCCCTATTGGCGATCTCCCTAGAGGGACAGCCCCCATGAAAAACATTCCACTCTCAGCATTGCCTAATTTTCATGGTTTATCTTCAGAGGATCCTGATGAATTTCTGTTTGAGTTTGATATATTATGTAGAAGCTATGATTACATTTCTAATGCTCAAAAACTAAAGTTATTTCCAGCAACACTAAAAGGGAATGCACTAAGATGGTTTATGAGTCTTGGAGTCCATGTAATCACAACATGGGACCAAATGAAACAAAAATTTCTGAACAAGTACCAGGACTACTGCCGAACAAGAGAAAAGAGGGAGGAGCTATTTAAAATGATGCAGAAAGAGGACGAGAATCTAGAAGACTTTGTAGAGAGGCTACAACACAATCTACAAAGATCTAGTCATCCCAATGTAAGTAAGGATATTCTCAAAACTATTTTATTAAAAGGGGTAAGGGATGACTCTCTGGATATGCTGAATATGCTTGGGAAAGGGGACATATCTAAGGAATCATACGATGAAATTGTCAATTTATGCAAAAGATGTTCAAGGGGAGCTTCAAGAAACAGATTGAACAGCAGGGACACCACATTTTCAAGAGTCCACAAATCAACTATTGGGGGAGCAACAAGAGCCGAGATAGGTAATTTACTTGAATATTTTAAAACTGAAATGTTAAGCTCTTTTGCCTCACAAATGGATACCCTGCAGATTAAGAAAAAGCAAGCAGAAGTAGAAGCAGCCTTGTCCATCTTTTGTTCTCAATGCAGACACAAGCACCCACGAAGAGAATGTCCACTGGACAGAAAACCAATCTGCACTATCTATGACAAAGATCATGATACCCAAAATTGTCCATCTTTACCAGGGACCAAGGCAGCATTACAACCAACGGACGAAGAAACTGAAGCTGTCTATCTGATGACACAAAGGAGACAATGGCAACCGTGAGGACAAGGTATGAACTCTAACGTACCATTTGCATCTCCTAATCATTGGAATAATTACTCTGCTTTCAATCAAATGAGCTACCCCCCCTACAATAAAATGCAATACACTAATCAAACAAATTACCCATCCATGCAACAAACTTACCCACCCATGCAAAAAACTTGCCCACCCATGCAGCAAAATAACCCACCCTTTGTTGATCCCTCAATGTGGACCTCTTGGCCTCCACAACAACAACAACCATATCAGAATCAATGGAATCAGAATTGGAGAGGACAACAACCCCCCTTTCAAAACCAATTACCTCAATTCTCACAACCACTCTCCTTGCCAGCAGGTACTCCTCAAAATAATCAAACAATGAGACCCTAGCTACCTGTACAACCTAACCCCAACCCAAATAATAAATTTGTGTAGTGCATTGATATTTATAACCAGCCTACACTTTCCCTTCTCCCTGCACAATGCAACGATATCCATCTTCGATCCGGGAGAATAGTGGAACCTACCATAGTTGATGTTACCTCTTCTGACAAAGAGGAAACAAAAGAGCATGATGTACCTGAAAAGGTACAATCATCCTCTAACAATGCTGCTGAAACAACAACACCACCTTTCCCTGAGCATCTAGCCTTAACTAAAATTCCTGAACCACCAGCCTTTAATCTTCTAGGGGAATTACAAAATTTATATGTTAAAATTCCTCTACTACAAGAACTCCGTGATGTGCCTATCTATGCTAGGACAATGTGAGATATCTGTGTTAAAAATCCTGGTAGGAAAACTAAGGATCCCCTTACAATCCATGTTATGGGAGATCTTTCTGCATTAATGTCAGGCAAGACTCCCCCAGTCAAATATGGAGATCCTGGCCACCCTACTGTTACAGTACAAGTGGGAAAACTGATAATCCCTCGAGTCCTGGTAGACCTAGGTGCAGCCATCAATATCATGACTTTAGAAGCCTTACAACTGCTACAATTACAAGATGAAGTTAGAGAGACCCCAACTATCCTAAAATTGGTTGATCGATCCACAATTAAACCAGAAGGAGTCATTGAAGACCTCAACATCTCTGTGGAATCCTGGAATTATCCAGTCAACTTTACAGTGTTGCAACCCAAAACAAAGTTGGGGGGGCACCCTCTAATTATGGGTAGACTGTGGCTAACCACAACAGATGCTTTTATCAGCTGTAGATCAGGGTCAATGACAATTTCAAACGGTTATGAAATGAATCATCTTACACTTTATCCTCATGCTACACCCCTGGCTAATAATGATAATTCTGTATGGGTAGATTTTGAGGATCAACCTACTCAACCTCTTCTGACTATCGGACAAGCTTTAAGCCTGAAAGACTCTACTGAGGATGAAATCATCAATAATTTTATCTGCGAGCCCTCCTCTGTCACTCCACAAATTCATAATCAATTAACTGCATTGTTGGAGTCTGATAATCAAGAAAACCTCAGTTCAGAAAGCCCACCTCAAACACCTAAAACCATCTCCTCCAAAAGCATACCAGTCAAAATTGAACCTGGCAAAACATTAAATATAAATCCTCATTTGACAGACGCTGAAACACAATAGTTAATGAAGTTACTTTGGGAAAATAAAGAAGCATCCGCATGGGATTACACAGACATGAAGGGAATCTCCCCTGACTTATGTACTCATAGAATATATATTAAGGAAGATTGTTGACCAATCTGTCAACCTCAGCGACGAATGAACCCAAATTTAAGAGAAATCCTGAAGGAAGAACTTCAAAAATTGCTCAATGCAGGGTTTATTTATCCTATATCAGACAGTGAATGGGTGTCCCCGTTGGTAATAGTTCCTAAAAAGAATGGGAAATGGAGAGTATGTGTGGATTACAGAGCTTTAAATAAAGCCACTCAGAAAGACCACTTTCCACTACCATTCATTGACCAAGTATTAGATAATTTGTCAGGGAAGAAATTCTTCTCATTCTTAGATGGTTTCAGTGGGTACAACCAGATTAAAATTGCACCACAAGATCAAGATAAAACCACCTTCACCAGCCCTTGGGGAACCTTTGCTTATAGAGTCCTTCCATTTGGACTATGTAATGCACCAGCAACCTTCCAAAGGGAGTTTTTAGGAATTTTTTCTGACATGCTTAATGACTCTATGGAAATTTTTATGGATGACTTTACTCCTTATGGTGTTTTTTTTCAGGAAGCATTGGAAAACCTTGAAAAGGTACTTAAAAGATGGATACAAGCCCAACTCTCCTTAAGTACAGAAAAATTCCATATGATGATGAGTGAAGGAATAGTGCTTGGACATTTTATCTCATCTCAAGGAATTCAGGTAGACCCATCCAAAATACAAGTCATTAAGGATATTCCTACTCCCAAAACCCAAACAGAGGTAAGAAGCTTTCTAGGACATGCTAGATACTACAGAAGATTTATTAAGAATTTTTTCAAAATAGCTTCTCCCCTGTTTGTTTTACTGATGAAAAATGTTGAATTCAATTGGACCAATTTCTGTCAAGAAGCATTTAGTACACTTAAACATCAGTTATCTACAGCTCCTATCCTTAGAGGACCTGATTGGACACTCCCCTTTCACATATCCTCTGATGCTTCAGACACTGCTATAGGAGCTGTCTTGGGACAGGAAGAAGATCATCTCCCTTATGCTATATATTTCATCAGCAAGAATATGTCCCCTGCTGAACTCAATTATACAGTCACCGAGAAGGAATTCCTAGCAGTTATCTATGCAATTAATAAATTTAGACATTACATTACTGGCTATTCTACTTTTGTCCATACTGATCACTCAGCTATCAAATACTTAATGAATAAACCTATCACAAATGCTAGAGTCACCAGATGGCTACTATTATTGCAAGAATTTGATATTACAATCGTAGATAGACCAGGAAAAGAGAATGTAGTTGTTGATTTAATTTCTCGATTGACACCTGATGATGATACCCCAGTAGATGATTCCTTTCCTGATGACTATCTATTTGCAGTTTCTGCTCACTCACCTTGGTATGTAGATATTGCTAACTACTTGGTTGCAGGGAAGTTTCCATCACATCTATCCTACCAAGAGAAAAAAAGTATTATTCATCAAAGTGCTCGGTATAGTTGGATAAGTGGGTACCTTTTCCATACAGGAGTTGATCAAGAAATCCGAAGGTGTGTTCG
Source organism: Picea abies (assembly GCA_900067695.1). Classification (NCBI taxonomy): domain Eukaryota; kingdom Viridiplantae; phylum Streptophyta; class Pinopsida; order Pinales; family Pinaceae; genus Picea; species Picea abies. The sequence goes on along the minus strand of CBVK0100135201.1, from coordinate 5,898 downwards.
AGAATATGAGGTGTATGATCTATTGAAAGCTTGTCATGATGGCCCTTGTGGAGGGCATTTTGCTGACAAAAGAACAACATATAAAATTCTCAGGATGGGGTACTATTGGCCCTCACTCTTCAAAGATGCAAATAAATATGTCAGGGCCTGTGATAGCTGCCAAAGAGTAGGCCAACCTAATCATAGAGATGAAATTCCATAAAACCCCTAGGTAGTACTTGAACCCTTTGAAAGATGGGCCTTAGACTTCATAGGACCCATCAACCCTCCATCCAACCAAAAAGTTTATATACTGGTCTGCACAGACTACATGACTAAATGGATGGAAGCCAAGGCACTCCACAGAGCGACTGAAGAAGCAGTTATAGATTTCTTATTTAAAGACATCTTCACTATATTTGGAATGCCAAAAGAACTAGTTACAGATGGAGGACCTCCTTTCAACTCTCATGGGTTCAGAGCCACCCTTCAAAAATATCATATTCAGTAGAGAATGACTACAGTATACCACCCCCAAGCCAATGGACAGGTGGAAAGCACAAACAAAGTACTAGAAGCCATTCTCACAAAAACAGTGAAGGAAAGTAGAAAGGATTGGTCCCACAGGCTCCTTGAAGCACTATGGGTCTACAGAACTACCTGGAGAAATACTACAGGATTTTCTCCCTATGAATTAGTCTATGGAAAGAGTGTTGTTTTTCCTGTGGAATTTGAGATAAAAAACTTAAGGACTGCTTTAGCTGCCAACCTTGATCTAACTGATGCACAGACAGCCAGGCTGCAACAGCTCAATGAACTAGAGGAGAAAAGACTAGATGCCATTCAGCAAACAACCATAATTCAGCAGCAAAGATCAAAATGGCATGACAAAAACATCAAGGACAAGCAGTTCCAAAAAGGTAATTGGGCCCTATTGTATGATTCCCGGTTCAAATAATTTCAAGGAAAACTATGTACAAGATGGCTCATACCTTACGAAGTAGACACAGTTTTCCCCAATGGAACAGTAAGGCTCCTCACAATCGATAACTCCAGAAATCCGTTACTTGTAAATGGTCATTGGCTCCGTCTGTACCAGCAACCTATTTCTAAAGAAGATGTTAAGGCCACATGCATGGAAGACACCCATTTCCTCTTCATCGAGGGGGTTTCTACCCCTAATAGCAATTAATTCTTTTAAGAATGATTTTCTTTAGTATTAGATTAGATTAAATTTTGTTTTCTAATAATCTCTGTCAAGAAATACCATGCTACAGTCGTTTTTGCAGATTCCCATCGAAGCAAAGCCACCAGAAGAGGACGATTTCACTTCAAAGAAACGAGCTTTCATGATGCTGAAACACCACTGTTCAGCACTGATTAACTTTCACGATGCTGAAACACCACTGCTCAGTATTTTTGACCTTCACGCTGCTGAAACACCACCGTTCAACACTCTTGACTACCTTCTGTTGTCGAATCACCACTGTCAGCAAACCGCCCCCTTTCCTCCATTACTGAAACACCAAACTCACACCTTTTTCCTCCACCACAGCTCGACAACCTTTTTGCCACTTCCTCACCATCCTTCATCAACGAAACAACTCCGTCCAGCAATTGTTTCACCTTTCCCCTTCTGATGCTGAAACACCATTGCTCAACACTATTGACTTTTTCCCCGATGTTGAAACACCATTGTTCAACACTTTTTCTTCCCACTCCCAAAACACTACAGTCCACCACTTTCTCACCATCCTTCATCAACGAAACAATTCCGTCCAGCAATTGTTTCTCCTTTCCCCTTCTGATGCTGAAACACCATTGCTCAACACTGTTGACTTTTTCCCCGATGTTGAAACACCACTGTTCAACACTTTTTCTTCCCACTCCCAAAACACTACAGTCCACCATTTCCTCACCATCCTTCATTGACGAAACAACTCCGTCCAGCAATTGTTTCGCCTTTTCTTTTTTCGTTGCTGAAACACCATTGTCAGCAACCCTTCATCATTTTCTTCCGATGTTGAAACACCACCAATCAACACTTTCGACTTTTTCACGATGTTGAAACACCACTGTTCAGCACGTTTAACTTTTTTTCACGATGCTGAAACACCACTGTTCAGCACTTTTGACTTTCTTCCCGATGCTGAAACACCACCGTTCAGCACTTTTGACTTTCTTCCGATACTGAAACACCATTCATCAACAGTTCTTCATCAACAGCAATTGTTTCATTCTTCTTTGTTGTTGAAACACCAGTCTTTCACCATCATCTGTCAGCAAGCCTCTACACCCTCAGATTATAGTTCGTCCTTCTAGTTAACAAACCCTCGACACAATCAAAGGTCTCCTCCACGACAAGACTACCATGGACAGGCATGATATTTGGTTGGTAGAACGAATCAAACAGTAAGGCGAGGTACGTAAATATTATGTAATTCAGTTAGACTATACTTAATGAGAAAATATTTTAAGTTGTTATGACCATTCAAGTGCCATTATTACTAATCGCACTTAACAGGAGGGGAAGTACATATCAAATTCGCGATACCATCATTTCATCTGATTTTACCACCGCCATCCCCACTTCATCACCTTTTCGCGCATTTAACCACTATTCCTGCATATAATCCCTCGGAAAACTCACTTTGTGCCAGAGATGATACACAAACTCTCGACGTTGTATCTTACTAAGCTAGTAGCCATGGGAGGAGTTTTCATACGCAAGGAACCCACCACCACAGTGTTGCTCGAACACTATCCAACAGCATATCAAATCTTTGAGCAGGCAGGGTGGCTTAATTACTTCTACAGGCTTCAAGGATATAATGAACAACAAATCCTACAGTTTGCCTGAAATTTTCAGGAGAACCATTCTGTCATCGCAGGCATCCGAATATCTGTAACAGAAGAAGACATATCAGAGGTCTCAGGCCTCCTCATTGACGGCACTTGAAATTTCAGCCGAAAGCATATCATCGGGGATGTTCAGCAGAGCTTCTTCCTGCCTGAGGAAAGAATTGTATTGAAGGGAAGAGGCATTCAACTCAGTTCACTGCCACCCCCATGGTCGGAGGTCACCAGATTCATCAAGCACTACCTGACCTACGAAGGTCGCTATCAGGTATTCTATCAGCACGACTTCCTGTTGCTTTCTCATTTAAGGCATAACAGACGGGTCAATCTTCCCTATTATTTGTTGGGTTGTTTGAAGAATATGGCACATTACTGTCGAAAGGAAAAAGATCCAATCCTGTCACTTACCCACCACCGTCTTGTTCAATTACTTATCAACAGGGGTTTTAACCAACAGAACCATCCACTAGATAACCCACCCATAAACCCTCAACCAGCTGCCGAAATTCCCCAAGAGAAGCAACAGAAAAACCCCCCAGACTTCCCCGAAGTACCCAATATCCTGCCCATAGAACCAACCAGTCTAGTCATTTCCCCTACCCCACCAAATCCACCACATGCCCTACTAGATTCATCCACTCCCGCCCTTCATATTCTCAATGATGACTCTGAACCAGAAAATATCACCTGCCCTATCATTCAGGAAAGACCTCCACGAAAACGAAAACAGATTGCCCCCTTTCCACCCTTCTTGCGCAAAAAGCGAACAAGAGCCTCAATGAGGCCACCCTTGATGACCACTACCCTAGACACCCCACTAATTCGACTAACACCCCATCCACCTCCAACCTTTCCAATCCCGAGATCTTTGCCTATTCCAACCTCAGTGGCTGAAACACAAGAACCAACCACTGATATTGAGTTACAGGAACTAGAAGCCCAGACATCATTTGTTTTAAATGAAGTAGCTGAAACACAACTAGCTACCCATCCAGTGGCTGAAACACAAGAACCAGCCACTGATATTGAAATTGAATTACAGGAATCAGAGACTCTGAATGCTGCAACACCACTCTCCTCAAGCAAAGTAGCTGAAAAACCAGCTACCCATTCAGTGGCTGAAACACAAGAACCAGCCACTGACATTGACATTGACATTGAAATTCAGGAATCAGAGGTCGAGGGTGATGAAACACTACTCTCCTTACACCAAGAGGCTAAAACACAAGCATCAGCTGCCATTCCTGTAGCTGCTCCACAAGAACCAGCTCATGAGGCTATGACTGCCACACAAGAACCAATCACCTCTCAATCCAAACAAACAATGGTCGATGTCTTGGAAGAAAAAAAAATTTTAAAGTCTCAATTGGAAGCATATTAGAAAGAATTAGCCAGGGCAAGGGAAGCATATGAAAAAGAACTAAATTTGTACACCTTAGCCCGAACAACAAATTTGTCAGAGGAGACGACAGAGAGCGTTTGTAAAGAATACATGTGTTGCCAATGTGGTGATGTTTACCATCAGGCAGGCTATAAGGTGATTTAAGTCCCTGTGTTAGGGGCAGCTCCTACTCCTTCACCTTTTGAAGTCAAGGAAGAACCTGCTGCAACATAAGAACCAGCAGGCCCTAGCAAGCTCAAGACTGAACCTGCTGCAACACAAGAACCAGTAGGCCCTAGCAAGCTCAAGACTGAACCTGCTGCAACACAAGAACCAGCAGGCCCTCTCAAGCTTAAGACTGAGCCCTGCATTGCAACAAAAGAAGCCCCTACCCTTGTCAACAAGGTTGTACAGACAGTTCCCATGGAGGAATTTACACCTCCCAACCAGATCAATATATCCACTTCCAGGGAACAATCTACTCAAACCTTACCACATCCCACTACTTCCAACGCTGAAACACAGACTCAGCTATGGGATGAACACACAGAAATACAAAAATGGAAGAAAGAATATGCTGAAACTCAAGCCAAAAACCTGCAGGTGCACAAACAAATCTGGATCAACCATACTTACTCAAATTGGGAAGTATTATAACAGATACTCGAGAAAGCTCGTGAGCTTAAGAAGAAGAACAAAGAATTGAAAGGTAAATTGGTCCTGGTATTTGATTTGATGCAGAAACTACTGGCTACAAGGAAGCCATCTTGCAACTACTCCTTATTCCTGATGGAGAGACTCACATGGTTTCAGATCAAGTCCATTATAGAAGGTAAAACCCATGAAGTAATACAATCAACAGATTTTATCAAAACTTTTGTAGCTGCCTCTACCAAGGATCAACACCTCCTTTGTGAGGCATACTTTCATAATGAGGCTATTCCAGAAAACAGGTTGCTAAACATAAATCCCCTTGTTGGGGACATTCAAATTTGAGCATTTACTTCCTTTCTCCTCAATCAAATCATTTGGCAAGATGACTTTTTGGCTGCTAAGCACAATGAAGATAATCACCTCCTCTGGATTAGACCAGAACCACAGAGGGCAGCTACCTTTATCTCACAATATTATGAGTTCTTAAAACAACCAAGGGTGATTGAACATGTTTAGCAGCTACAATCAGAAGTGCTCCAGGATTGTGAACACATCATCAGATCCATAGAGATTCTTGCCCTCCAGGCCAATAACCTATTTTGGCAGCAATCCACAGAGAAGAGATAACAGCACAATCCTTTTGGTCCTGCCAACTTAGAAATAGCAATCTCCAGGATACCCATCTATATCCAGTGTGGTAGACATTGTGTTGAAAATTGGATAGGGTACCGGTTTTATTTTCCCATTCTCTGGTTGCCAATAGAAAGGTATCAAGTCAGTTATAAGCTGCCTAAGAAGGCAGAAACAATAGCATGGAAAATATTATAGCAGGTGCAAGAGTTCAGAGCACCGACAGACAGTACCTCCCACAGTTACATCTTGAGTAACTTACATGATCAGAGTTGGTATCCAGACTCTGATTCAGAGTGAGTTGCCTGAGGACACGCAACACCTTGAGTTGGGGGGGATGTTAGAACCACACAATGTACCTTTTTGCCTATACTTTTTGCCACTATTATACTCTT
>CBVK0100135200.1:0-14492 GCA_900067695.1 Picea abies | reverse complement strand
GATTTAACCATTTGTTTAGGGCATCTGCATCTATCTGACCTTCAAATACAGGAATATCAAAATTAACCTGTGCCTTGAAAGGAGAGGTGCTTCCAAAGTGGTTGTTTGATGAATATGTGCATGTTGCTATCGGTAGGCATTGAAGGATGTGGGAAAAATTCTCCATCGTTATGTCCATCTATCGTGTGAGAGATTGCTCAAGAAACAGATTGATAGAATTGTTTGCTCCATCATTTTTCTTTTCTTCCGCCATGGAGGGTTTCTTGGGCATGCGAGAGCGATTATATTCAAGAGAGACAAGCTTGAGACCCAAATTTATATGCTCAGACCTCGTTAGGGACATGCACTAAAAAAAACGATCAAGAGCATCCTGCTCTGATACCATTGATCCGGATTATTTTCGGCACGAAATGAGAGAAGAGATATAACAAAGAAATGTATAGAGATATCTCGAATATCCAATAATATAAAAGAAATGTATCATAGATGCAACCATAAACACATAGGTACAGTAATATACATTTTTTATTAATGAGCGAAAATGTACAAAGACTATAAAATTACAGAGTGAAAGACTCGCTAGAATGATGGCAGCTTATCTCTTAGAAGAGATGTGACGGCCACTCGCATTCGCAAGAAGATGATTTTACAATGAAGCTCTGAAGGCCTTTTTATCATAAAGAAAATTCAAAACCCTAACCCTGGAAGATGAAAAGCCAACAGTTTTGTAGACCCTGATTTGGGTAGTTTGGTGTATCAGCTTCGCGAGGGTGTAACTTTGGCATACGATCTCTGTTTGGGGCTCACGATAGATCGTTGGAAATGTATCATCAAGAATATTCATTTTGGGGGATAAATTAGATCCTTTGGCTATCATTGAGAAGACATATCCCGAAAAAAATTCATTTAGGCCCTCCAAATAGCCCCAGAAGTTAAAAACTACTAAAATAGTAAATTACCAAAATTGCCAGAAAATTGTTCTAAAAGTAGTAAATTACCAAAATTGCCAGAAAACTGTTTTGAGCCAGTTGGAAAAGGTGGGTGGCCATCGATATCCACCTGGATCAGGGAAATGCATTGAATTCCACCATCTACATCTGTAACCAGGACGTCAATGTAGACTTGATCTTGTAATTACGATGTTATTGAGAATAAACTATCTGATAAAGAAACTTCCACCTCTCAGCAAAGTGACCCTCTATAAATAAAGAAGCCACTTGTATATATGATGCCTTTCCCTCCAAAAGGAATTTTTTTGAAGGTATGTGCACAATCCTAATTCCCAAGCAACTTAGAGCTACAACATTTTCAAATATCTATCCCAAGCCTCATGGGTTATGTATGCTTTAGAAGTGCGTCAGAGCTTCCTTACACAACGTAACAAATTATTGGAAACTATCAATGTGATTGATCTCTCAAAGGACAAATTGACAACCTTTGATGTTGATTAGGCTACACTTAGGTTTCCCACTCATGTTGTGTTTTATATTCAAGTATCTTCTTGTAGGATGAACATACACAGATGTGTTGTTGATGAAGGGGCATTAACCCGGGTCATGTCATTGTCAATTTGGAGAGGTTCAAGTTCCCCGAAGTTCACACCTTCAACTACCTAATTGAATGCATTCGATTGTCATTATTTTCAACCACATGGAATCATTATGGATTTACCAATCAAATAAGGTGATAAGACCATCATAGTAGAAGTTTAAGTATTAGATTCTTCTCTTGATTATAATATTATGCTGGGAGGAAGTTGGGAAAAAAAGATGAAGGCCATAATGTATTTGGTTTATCAAGTGCTTGAATTTCCTTATCAAGGAAAAGTTCGAATGATTGACGAATTATATAATTGTTTTCTTGATCCTAACTTTAATTATGTGATGAACATTATGTTATAAGTTGATTTTGGTGCATTATTGGAGAGTGTAGGTGTTGGAATGTTCAAGGACCCGTCCCTCATAGGTACTTTCACATTTCCTTTTCTTACTTGTTCTGTCACATTCTCACCCTTATATTAATTTCATTGGTTGCTAATGAACCTCCCACCCCTTTCCGAATGTCATACTTTGAAGAAAATGCTAAGCTTCCACACTCAACCCTTTTCCAAATGTCTTATTTTGTTGAATGCAAGGTTTCGTGACATAATATTCTTATTTCAAGTCAAAGACTAGGTATATAGGTTTTCGGATGCCTTTGTCTATATTTGAAGTTACTTATCAAGCCATCAAAATGGCCACTACATACATTGATCATGCTCTTCACACTTAGGAGGAGTATCATCATTTTTCTTTGCCTATTTGGGCCTTTAACCCCCTGAGCTTGAAATTTTTTTTGGACATGGTCTCACCTTTAGATGAATCTATTTTGGAGGGTATGACTAGTTTGGAAAGTTTGTGGAAAGACATGCATCATAGATCATATTTTCTTCCCATTCTAAAGTAAATGGAAGTAGAAAAAAAGGGTTTAATTCTGTTGGGAGAACTCAATTGGTACCAAAACTTGATTCTTGCAGTATGTATATGATGAAGGTAATATGGAGAACATTTCTAAGTCAATTTTGATTGATATCTCTTCGAAGCTTGGCATTTTGAAATAGATAATGATTGGGGCTTATTGCTCCCTTGAAGAGATTGCAGTACCTATTGCTCTTGAAATAATTATGCAATGTTTTCAATTGATCCTATGAGGAAATGCCAAACATTAGTCCTAGGCTTGTCAGACATGAAATAAATACTTATGATAGTGTTAGACTTGTTCGACAAAATTTGTGACTAATAATCCAAAAAAGGTGTTGCTATCAAGGCAAATGTGGAGAAATTGTTGAAAGTAGATTTTATCTACCTAGACTCCCTAATTGAATGGGTGTCTAACCTCATTCATGAAGATAAAAAGAAGGGAACCATAAGTGTCTGTAGAGACTTTTGGGATTTGAATAAGGATTGTCTGAAGGATAATTATCCCAGAACTTTACTTGGTCAGATTATTGATGAGTGTAACAACAATGAGATATTTGCATTTATGGATGGATTTTTTAGTTATAATCAGATTCAGCTGCATCTAGAAGACCATCATAAGACTACTTTCATCTATCCTTGGGGAACTTTTGCTAATCAAAAAATGTCATTTGTCCTTAAAAGTGTTGGTGACACTTTCTAACAACCCATGTCGTATTCATTTCACAACATAAAATATATTGTGGAGGCATACTTACATGATTTATCTTCTCACTCGAAGAGTGAGAAGATAAATCATAAGACTACTTTCATCTATCCTTGGGGAACTTTTGCTAATCAAAAAATGTCATTTGTCCTTAAAAGTGTTGGTGAAACTTTCTAACAACCCATGTCGTATTCATTTCACAACATAAAATATATTGTGGAGGCATAATTACATGATTTATCTTCTCACTCGAAGCGAAAATTTGAACATGCATTCCATCTCTAGGATATCTTTGAGAGATGTAGATTATAAGATATGTCTAAACCCCCACGAGTGCATTTTTTACATTGTTTACAGGAGATCACTTAGTTTCATCATTTCCAAGTATGGGATCATGGTAGACCCTTTTAAGGTTGAGGCAATATGTCAGTTGCCTCTCGTAAGAACAATCTATCAACTACAAAGATTACAAGGGAAACCAATTTTCTTGTGATGATTATTCGTAAATTACATGGAAATTACAAAAGGTTTCATGCGCCTTTTGAAAAAAGGAGTGTCCTTTGTCTAGGATAACCAAGCACAATTATCTTTCGAAGATTTGCAAGAAATTCTCATGTCGACTCCAGCACTGAGTCCTCTTGACTATTTTAAGTACTTGTTGTATCTTGCCATGTATAAATCAAGAAATGGTATGGTCTTGGTTCAAGAATATGAGTCACACTTGGAATATTTCATTTATTATCTTAACAAAGGGCTCATTGGACAAGAATTGAAATATTCCCATGCAGGGATGTTGGCCTTGGCAGTAATGCATGTTGTCGAGAGACTTCAACATTACATTCTTCTCCAATGAATGATTGTTAATGTAGATTCCAACCCAATATAGAATATCTTGACCCGATGCATAATCAAGAGCAAGTATTCTAAATGGATTGCCATATTGCAAGAGTTTGACTTGGAATTTGCATCCTCCAAATCCAATAAGTCTTTGGACATTTCTAAATTAATATTGTAGTTACCTTGAGACATTGAGGACCCTATTGTAAATGAATCCTTGTGAGATGAACATTTATTCCTCACTGTGTCTATTGATCCCTAGTATGGATATATACTTGTGTATCTCTAGACTCGATGATTTGGTTCTCATTTGTCTCGTGATGAGAATTGATGTATTTGCTACCAATCTCAAAAGTGTGTCATCATCAACAATAGTTTATATAATCGTGGGGTTGACATGATATTACATCGATGTCTAACTAATGAGGAGGCATAGAAAGTATTGAATGATTTTCACAATGGAGCATGTGGTGGTAACCACTCTGGGATGGAAACAACCTAGAAGATTTTGCATGCAGGGTATTTATGGCCTTGAATATTTAAAGATTGCATTCAATTGGTTAAGAAATGTAGCCTTTGTTAGGTATTTACAAAGAAAATGTTTATGGATATTGATCCATTGCACCATGCAGTTATTATTGGACCCTTCACCAAGTGAGGAGTGGATTTTCTGTTGTGCCAGCCTACTTCCATGGATGGTCACAAGTACATCATTGTGGCCATCCACCACTTCATTAAGTGGGTAGAGGCTATCTCGACCTTTGTGAATGATCGTAAGACAATAATGCTCTTTATATCCAATCATGTTATTTACAAATTTGGTCTTCAGAGATTGTGACAAATCATGGTACTCATTTTCAAAACAAAATGATGTTGGAGTTAGTTTCTCATTTGGGTTTCTTCCAAGAGTACTCATCATTGTATTATCCTTAGGCCAACGGCTATGTAGATTTCATTAATGAAGTATTGAGGACCGTGATTCAAAGAAATATTTATAAAAATAAATCCAATTATCATTTAATGTTTTTTTTCTAGCTCTTTGGGAATACCAAACCTGGGCCAAGGATATTACATTTTTTACTCCATTCCATCTCATGGGGTAGAAACAATCCTTTTGATTGAGTGTGAAATCGCTTCATTTAAGCTAGTCATTGATCATTTTTCCTACACCTCAACCAAAACGGAGTGCCTCGATGAACACCATTTAGATGTTGCTACAATGAATGAGACTAACAAGAAACATGATAAAATTTAGTATTATAAGAAAGTGTTTCCTTTAGTGTTCTCTAAAGGACACTTGGTCCTTGTTTGTGATCAAGATAATGAAAAGACATGGACAAGAAATTTTGAACTAATGTGGTGTGATCCTTACACCGTGAGGTATGTTTTACAAAAAGATGCTTATGCGTTGGATGATTATGAAGGGGCCCTATTGGATGAGATTTTATCTAAAGAGGTATTATGCATAGGCAGTAATGTCTCATGATACCCTTGTACATGTTATAAATAAGTTTTCAACTTTGTTTCATTTTATTTTAGTTGTTCATGCTTATCATGATTTGTGCTTGATTGGTAGATGTCATTAGACTCCCTCGCTTGTGTGGGATTCATAGATGGTGCTAGTGGATTCACTCGAAACCTTGCTTTCGCAACATAGGTGATTTATTATCCCATTGATCCACAGGTGAAATCAGGAGGAATTTTCCTTGGTCTGGAGACCAATAATGTTACCAAAAATAGTGCAGTAATTGAACTCTTAAGGGAAGTTATTGCACTCGATATAAAACACTAGAATGTCCACCTAGATTCATAGTTGGTTGTGTCTCTATTGACCAATTTGTAACATGTGATTTATCCTCCTCTTCTCTCAATTTTTTTATGATTGAGACTCCTTGACCATCATTTTGAACTTATTAGTTATAGTCATCTGCCAAGGAGGTTTAATGGGTTTACTATTTCATTCGCTAATTATGTGTTGGATTTGCATTTGTTACATTAAATTTTAATAAAGCATGCATGTACATATTCATGAATTTCTAATCGCATCATTTTTCACTTATAAGTAGAACCATAAAGCATGCACACACGCACACACACACACACATTTTTCACTTATAAGTAGAACCATAAAGCACGCACGCACACACACACACAGTCATGCATAACATCATGTCCAAAATATGTAATGTCAAGTACAAAATTTGACTCTCTAGCCTCTGATAATACAAAAATAAGACTATATATAATAACAATATAGTCTATACAGAGGACTACTCTCAGGGGCCAAACTCCTCATCATGTCCATGAAAATATATGATGATTGTAGCGACTTGGCGTAGGAGCCATTTTCATAATTATGGTACCCCTGCTACATGTCTCAATAACCTCTCTATGATTTTGAGTAGGCAAGTAAGTGGTACTCCTATGGTCAATGTCTCGAGGTTATGTTAAACCTCCTAAAGTACTCTAACTACCTCTACATGCTATGCACCTCTAGTTAGTTCTGTTGCTACTGTTGGTTGGTCCTCCTTCTCCTATCTAGATGAACTAGACCTACATTTGTATCATTAGAACATTTTTTTATTGACATTGCATACAAAAAATATATACCTCTTAAGAATAAAAATTACATATCTTTTCTAAAACATTTTTTTAAAAGATATCAAAAATTCCAAAGTAATTATTTCCAATGGGACCCCATTAGGCTCCTAAGGGAAAACGTAGATCAGCATAATGGTATAAATTTGTGTCAACATATGGGTAGTCCTAGATAGAGACTCTCTATCATGTCCACTAGTAAAAAAAACTCATTATCAAATGCATTTACCACCTGGTTGCCTCCTAAATGATGCATGACATCGATCCATCTGGCCATATTGGGCTCTCTCATCCCACTGATGGAATACTCGTACGGGGACAAGTGGAAAATAGCTTCCCAAAGAATAAGATTTGTAATTTACTCTCATACCCAAAATGTTTATGCCTCCCAAGATTGCATTTAGTCAAATGGCCCTTCAAGCTAACTAGGAGACTTGAGCTTCAATTAAACACTATGGGTACCAAGAAATGCACTCCGTAGTGCTTCATGGGGCATAAGACCTAGTGTGTTCTCATTACTCAAGTGATAGTGTATAGAATGGTATATATACTCTCATCCCAAATGGTGGTGATGGGGATTTGGTTACTATTATTCTAAGTACTAAGTCAATAATATAGATCGAGTTACCCATCAACCATCTTTGTAGCCCCTCATTTTGCCTTCTCCTTTCAAGATCACAGGCTCTCCTTGCCTATATAATCCTGTAAAGAAGTAAATGTCCTTGACATATATCTCTAATGTTTTGTCATCAATGTGAAAACCCCCAAGGATTGAATCCCATAGACTCACTAATAGTTGAAGAAATATTATGTTGCTTCATATGTTGAAACACTTAAAGAATTTAAGCAATGCACAGTCCAGAAATGCATTTAGTACATTCAAATCTCTAAGAATTCCAATGTGATTTTCCTTATGCTCTATCTTTCCAATCTATCAAGTTCACAATGCTTGCATATTCAAGAAAACATTGAGAAAAGAGTGACATTTTAAGATTTTTTGTTTTTTTTATTTTTTAGTATGCGTGAGGCGGGCCTTAGTGGTATCAGTTGTGCATGTGCAGGCATTGGTGGTCTTAATTGTACACACGTGATTTTCTCTATCTTCCCCTATGCATAGGAAAGATGAATGTAGGTCATGTGTAGAAAACCCTACATCCCGTGGGGCTTACCATGTGCCCCAAAATAAAAGGATTACAATGCATAATTGTCAAAAATGGCAAGCTTACAGTTGCGAGTTACCTGGAATTGATGAAATTGAAATCTGACGGTCGAAAATCCTAGAAACAACAACTTAATGTCGAGGGTAAGAAAATCTAAATGCACAATAAAAGGTAAAATGGTAAAAATGGTTAGTTTTTACTCATATTTGTTAGTTTTTACCTTATCATTTGACATATAAACTCTTTTTTCCCTTTGTTTTCTTGTTAGTTTTCAAAATTAACCTTGTTTTTTTCTAGATTGATCCTTGGAAGTTTTGTCTGTAATTTTACAATATTGAAGTGCCATTGATTAGCACTTTTTCAAGTGTCAAACTTTCTATTCCTTTAAGGTAAATGATTTTGATGTCACATATAGTGATAGGAATATTGTTATGGCTCTTTCACAATTAGTTGTATTCTCCATCATTATGCCTTAGGGTTGATCTTGCCAAGTTGTGACTCCTAGCCTGCTTCCATATATCATTTGTCATAACTTGTGTGGTAGAACCTGCTTGTCATGGGATGCCCTACTTAGCACCTTTCTTTCCATTTGGTTCTCATGATGTTTATTTTCTCAGAGGCCCAAGAGCCCCATTAGACCTGCCATGAGTTTGAGAAAAACCGCATGATGCTTTCTCATCCTTTTCTAACCAATTTCCAAGTGAAACCCCATTATTGTTTTCCTTGATTTTCATGTGTATTGCTTATTGTAGCTTGTGCTTGATGCCTAATGCTTTGTTGCAATTTGCATCCCCATAGTTACAACCACTGCATTCTCATATTTTTTTTATCCATTTGCATTAGTTGCTTAGACATTTTAGACCTTATTTCCTAGAGGAGACACGCTTATGAGTATCCACATCCTAAACATCTTCTTTTGCTTATTTTCATAGGTTTGTTCTTTACGCTTGGAACATAGTTGCTTTCCCTGCATCACTCATCTCCTACATTGTATTATGGCATTATTTTTTTTCTTTTTAGGTTCTATAATATGAAAAAGACAAAAAAAAATATGTATTTGTAAAAAAAGAAAGGCGACAAAGAATTGATATCTTTGTGTTCATATATCAGTGTGGTTGCAACCAATCAATGTCAACCTTGAGCACAACACCTATTTTAAGTCTCTTATCTTTGCAGTTGGTTTTAGTATTGCTTTAGGTTTATACCATTATTTTGAGTTCATTTTTGAACTCCTATAATCAATTACTCTTCCAATGTTTATGGAGTAGGGCATAGTGCCTTTTGTGTTGATGGTTTATATAATGGTGTCTTTTGGCATCCGTTGTTTCCCAAGTCATCATTGTATTGTGCTAATGTTCAAGAAAAGTTCTGAGTTGATAACCTTGTGTTAGTCATTCCTTAGTTGTCCTGGTTTTCCATGTTGACCTTCCCTGTATCAAGTTGCTCTTAGTTACCAACCACATCTTATGCTTTTTCTTGTGCCAATATGGAAGGATTCATAAATGCCTTCTTGTTGGCATACCTTCTCCTATCAATGACAACACATTGCTCTAAGAGATAGAATATGATTTGATTAATCATTGAGACTTACTTTCATCATTGGTAGGCTGCCTTGTACTCACATATGACATTCATCATTGGTCACTAATTGAGTGGTTTCCCTTGTGTTCAATAGCAAGACCTTTATTCACACTTTGTGATTCATGTCGTACATTGGATTCCATTTTCATAATTGGTGGAATGCCTCACCTTTGACAATGATTTTCATTAATGTTCAATCCTCAAAGAGTATTTCTCATGTGCTATTTTATTTTGATGCGTTTTAAATTCATACTCGGTGGCATGTTCTCTCTAATTATTGTCTAATACCTCAAATCAAATCATGTTCCTATTTTATTTCATGTTTGTTAATGGGGGATTCTTCAATGCCCTTCTATCACATCTCATCCTATTGACTCCATCTCATTACTCTGGGATCGAGATTTAGAGACTTTTCTACTATGTTGGGTCTTATAGTCATCAGTGATAGGTTCCCTCACAATCATCAGTGGGCATTCATCAATCACCCCTAATTGATTGATTCTGTGAGTGTTTGAATTCATCACATCTATTCACACTTGCTAGAATGTATTATGTACCTTGGTGCATGTTGTCATCATTGGTGGGTTCTCATTTCTTGCAAAAAAAATCATAAGTGACAAATGACTAGACAATTTCTTTGATGTTCGACTTCGGTACATTTATTCACATGGTGTAAAATCATACATTTTGGTAATTTGGATTTAAGACCTTGGGATATGGTGGCATCCCTCTTTGGTGCCCTTTTATGAGTTTATTATATCATACTACTACCCTATATTGCATTAGTACTTGGAGGGCCTATTTGATCTTTTCATACCTTCAATTATTCTGCTAATACATCTTGAGACGTAGATCCAATTTGTATTTATTTTTTTGCTACAATCTTGTTTTGACATGGATCCACCATTTATTATTTTGTGGCCATGAATGCATTATATATACTTCATGGATCTACGATGTACTTGATTTGGCAGACATGCTTATTTTTCACTTGAGCATGGGTATGCCCACCTTGGGGAAGAGAGTTGTCTAGTACTCATTTTATGTTTGCAGGTATGTTTTGGGTCCTTTGTTCACTAGACTCCTTATTGGTTTATCTAACTCACTTCTCTTGGATTCATAATATAATTTGGTCGTCATATCCCCTTCTAACCTCACAAATTAGGGGGCATATGTTATAGCTATATTTGGTCCTCCTGGACATATCTTATGAATTTTACTACTTTCATGCATTAAATTCACCAAAGTGAAGCCCTTGAAGATAAATTTTGATCCCTTTAGCCTTTGTGCATGACCTCTAGTGATGCAAATCACGTGCAACGTGCGTGCTGCTACTAAGCATCATGTGCACGATTTGAAATATCCTAAAAACCATAAAATTGCACATAATGCATGGGCCTTGAGTAGATATCCATAGGTTGTACATTTGTGCAACATTCATCTCACTCCCCAATTGCTTGGAACCACTTATGACCCATATAAATAGGTGGTCCATGGTTCGGTAAAGGGACACAACACCCTCATGTTGAAGGAATGCTCTTAGATTTATTATTGGTTTTCTTGCTCTAATTCCCTCCTTGAGAGAACTATCCTAATTCTCCAATTATAATCAAAACTTGTGTGGTTCTATTGAATCAATCATGATTCCACTACCAGAGTAAGGTCTTGATCCTTTTTTATAGAGGAAGTATTATATGGGAGATTGAGGCTGGAGGAACCCAGGCTTGGGTAATGAAGGTACTACAATGGATTAAGGTATTATATTATGTTGTAATCATTGTTTAAGTAATAATATAGATCTCTCTTCACCCCCCCATCCCCCCACCCAGTTCCTTTACAATATTAATGATTATTGTAATTTGGAATCGTGGATACTAATTAACTTCAAAGTTAGTTGAGGTTTATAATTATGCAATTTATTTTATTTGATTGAAATGCTTGGCTAGGTTTTTGGGTGAAATACTACACGAATTTGAATAGGAAAACCCTAATTAAAGAATCTGGGCACATGGAGAGGTAATTTGGCAATTATTAACAATAGAATGAGCCAAAGTGTAGATGTGGCATGTAAGTGTAGATGTGGCCTGTAAGTGTAGACATGGCATGTAAATGTAGATGTGGTTTGTATTTTGTGGGTGTATGGTTGTAGTTTCCAAAACTATAGGAAAAATGAAATTATGAGTTATGAGTAGGGAATGATGCTCTTGAAAATATGACCATATTTTAGCTTATTTATCGAGGTGAAATTAACATAGATTCCTTGCATAGAAAAGGAGCTAGAAGGGATGGGAAGGAATAAAGGGCTTGCTCGAATTGCAATCAGAGTACATATGATGTAGAATATCCTAAACATTGATTCATGGTAATTCCCACATCGAATATATATGCACTTGAAAGTACAGAATTTATATAAATATATGTAACATATTCAAAATATTAATTCATGGTAATATCCACAATGAAGACACATGCATTTGGAAATGTGGGGTTTATAGACTAACTGCTAAAGACATTGAAACAATAGTTACCAATTACAAGTGATGGAAAAAGTGACATCTTGAGAAGGTATGGATGCCAACTCAAGCCCCATCCAAAGCAATATGGATACTACACTAGACTAAAATAGCCTTCAAGAGCTACTTTCAATTCCTAAATTCAAGAGGTGTTTATCATGAGGCCAAAGGGATATTTATACTTTACTTACCTCCTGAGCTACCTTTATCCCTTACATGTGGAATAAATGTTTTTTAACAAATTGGATAACATAAAAATAACTATCAGCTAACTATCAACAAACCTCATACTAAAATGACTAACATAATAACAATTGTTGACTTGGAAAAAAAACATTAATAACTTATGTGTTCAATCCTCAAGGGTTGTAACTTTCTTCCTCGTATGACTCTAAGTCACTCTCTTCAACTTCTCTACTTTATTGTATGTTCTCCAACTCCTTTGTTGTTCTCCTTAATTCCTACAATTCTATGTAATTGTTTATCTTCCTCCTCTTCTCCTATTTTTGTTTTCTCCACTTACTACCTTTTGTTGTCTTCTTTGATCCTTTCTCTTGCTTTGTTCATTTTCTTAAAGCTTCACAACATACTATGATATCAAATGGTGTAGTTGGAGGTGCAATGGGCTCAATTCAAACATATATAAAAGTTCACATATATACTCAATATTTTGTTACATACAGGTTAAAACAAAAATGTGCCATAGGAAGCTTAATGGTTATTCAATCACTCAAATAACTTTCAAAATAACTTCATTTACATAGGGGAAATGGTCTATTCAATCTCATCGCCCCTGATTTCCATACTTGAAGCTCTATGATTCATTCCTTGGAGAATTCCTTGGCTTCCTTCAAAAAAGGCTAAGCAAAAATTGATGCAAACATCCTGACTAAGTGGATTTATATACAAGTTAGAAGGAGTTTGTTAGCTTCATGCTCCACACAAAGACTAGATGAGTAGAGTGGCTAAGGAAAAGGGTTGTGCAAAGGATTTTCCATGCAAATATCTAAGCATACAAAGTGTTTTTTCATGCAAGAAAGTCATAGGGGGGATTAACTTCACACTTTGCACTCTACAACCAAGTACCAAGCCATGTGTATGGTGAAGTAATGCAAAGGTATCAGAGGGAATTGGAGGGAATTTTAATTCTACCCTCCACTATTCACACTCTACAACTACAAAAAGAAACTATCACAAAGGTAAGGTACGTGTAGAGGTAAGATTTGTATGGAGGAGAGGAATTAGAAAATAGCTCAACCTCCATACTCTACACTAGAAAGGGAAAGAAAAAGCCTTAAAGAATATTACAAAGGATAAGGAACCCCAAGATAGAGAAGGTTGGAGCCTACCTAGCAGTCGATGTGGCATCCACATAAGAAACCAACCAATGAAAAGGT
Source organism: Picea abies (assembly GCA_900067695.1). NCBI lineage: Eukaryota > Viridiplantae > Streptophyta > Pinopsida > Pinales > Pinaceae > Picea > Picea abies. The sequence continues at coordinate 1,244 of CBVK0100135200.1, read as the reverse complement.
AAAATTTGTTAGTCCATGAAAATCTCAAAGGATTCTAGTGTAGCAACATTAAAAAATGTAAAGCTAGGGGAATTGTAAAGCTATTGTGTTATTCTAGTTACTTTTGTTTTCCTAAAGACAAGACCAACCTTCTTTTTTTATGCTTGGGTGGGTTTTTTTTCCCTCACCCTACAATGAACTTAGTAGGATGTTGCACAAAAAAACAAGGTTGAATTGAATAAGATGAAGGAGATATGGCTTTCCATGCCTGTGGATCACCAAGGCTAAGCATGATTCACTTAGGGTGTACTTGAGAATATGAGTACTTAAATCCAACAAAGGGAGGGAGAGGTGTGAGTTATTTCATGTGTGGAGTAGTCTTTGACGCCCTATTTCATTGTGAGATATTTATGGTGGTGATTTTTTCTTGGGTGTGGTTTGGGAAATAGTTTGGGAGGTTTTAATCTACATTCGTTGATCAATGTTAGTGTACAAAGATCCATCCTTAGTGTTGTTCTTTTCTTTCTATGTTTATTGTATATTCTATACTTCACCTTTTTCCCTTTTAAATGTGGGTTGTGGGTTAGGCTACCATCAAGTCCACAGGTCCAAAAACTTGCAAACTTGTAAGTCTATACTTAGTTACTTCTCTTACCCGACACTTAGCCACTTTTTATTTGTTGTGGAACTCTTTTTGTGGGATACCAATCCATTCCTCATCCTGCAAATACTTGAGACTCGCAACCCGCAAACCCACATCACTCAAAAAGACCTCTCATATTTATGCATCATGCATAATGCACATATTACATTTTTCATAGTTATCTTATTTCTTGAATACAGATGCGGGACACCCTTTTGTTTCCATTTTTCGTTTCCCTAGACCCGCAATCTTACATCCCGCATCCCCACATCCTCCAGAATTACTAACTCATTTCCGCAACCAACGAAATCGACCTTTTTTATACTTAGCTAATTTCAACAATATGGATGTGGGATTCCCTCTTACTTCTCTTTTCATTCTCCATACCCCATAGTATCGCATCGTGCAATGATGCAGGAGCATCACCAACTCAGCAAGCAAGCCAACACATCAAGCGAAAGAACAGTTGGAATAAACAAAATCAAATTTTGAAAAGAGCTTTGGGAAGGTAGCGCAAGTCTTAAATGAACCTTTATGTAGGAGCGCCTTTAGTATGATGTATCAGACCTCGAGCCATACGCTCTTGTCTGAAATAGATAGGAGGCATTTATTAGATTTAATG
>CBVK0100135199.1:0-14492 GCA_900067695.1 Picea abies | reverse complement strand
CTGATAAATAACCCATGCTGTCGAGGCAATGTTCCGGGTATATCGGCTGGCGCCATCTGCGAACCCGAAAAAGATAGGAAAGGCAGACGTCATATGCGCATGAAAACATAGGCACAATCATGAGTGGCAATGGTAAAGACTTGATCACACGAAAGAAAAGACACACCAAACTAAAATACAATAATGTACAAAGTACAGATGCTAGGTGATCTAGGCATAGTACTTTTTAAGGTAAAGCCTATTTCAAGGCTCTCCCAGGGAAATTCCATCATGATCTACTAGTTCGTAAGCACCTCTATGTAAAACACGCTTCACGATGTAAGGACCGTGCCACATAGATTCTAACTTTTCTGTTCCCAATTTATTGTGTGCTTGATCGTAAACGAGGACTAAGTCTCCTTCTGCAAAGGCTCGAGGTTGGACGGATTTGTCATATTGATTCTTAATTCATTTCTGATGTGCTTCATTAACGAGGGCAGCATCGCGACGTGTTTCGTCCAGCTTGGATAGGTACAAGAATCATTCTTCTTCTGCAGAAGTATGGGGTAGGAGTTCTACTTTCAATTTGAGTGATGGAATTTCACACTCGATTGGTAGGATGACTTCAATGCCATAGACCAACTGGAAAGGAGTGAATCCAGTTGAGGTTTTCACAGATGTGCGATAGGCCCAGAGAGCGAAAAACAGTTGTAAATGCCATGATGACTTGTTTTCCCCTACCATGCATTGGATCATGGTTTTTAGGACTTTATTGATAGCCTCAACTTGTCCATTTGCTTGCGGGTAGTAAGGGGATGAGTTTTCATGGCGAAAACCCAATTTGATGTGTAACTCGCTCATCATCTGGTTTTTGAAGTGTGCACCATGGTCGGTGACAATGGCATGTGGTATATCAAAATGAGTAATGATGTGGTTGAAGAGGAATAGAGTTGCTGTATGACCATCGTTCAGGAAGGTAGGCATAGCCTCAGCCCATTTTGTGAAATAGTCGACGGCGATGATGATGTAACCGTGCCCCCCGGCTGAGGTAGGCTTACACTGCATGAAATCGTTACCCCATTTGGAAAAGGGGTCGATGGAAATAATGGGGTACAACGTAGTAGGGTGGGTGCATGCCTTCTTGTTGAAGATTTGGCAGGGTGGGCATTTTTTGATAGCCTCGATGCAATCTTTAAAAATTGAGGGCCAAAATTAGCTGGCACGTAGGATTTTTTGGGCTGTGGCCAGCTCGGAAAGGTGACCGCCACAAGCGCCAAGGTGACAATCGTTCAAAACGCGTTCAGCCTCTTCATGAATCAGACATCACCGAAGAATGGTGTCAATACCCCGACGATATAAAGTGTCATCGAGGATGAGATAACGGCGAGAGTGGTGACGGATGCGTCGACGCTCTTCGCGAGAGATGTTGGGATGAAAACGTTGAGTTTGAAGGTAGAGGAGAATATGTCGATACCAAGAGTCAGAAGTGTTGATGAGGAAGAGAGATTCATCGGGGAGAGAATATCTAGGTTTAATGTTTTCATCGGCACGAGGGAGAGCACAGATGAGCTCGGCAAACACCAGGGATTTTTTGGATTTAGCCTTTGTAAACTCGAGATCGAATTCTTGAAGGATAACGATCCATTTTGAATATTTTCCCCCAAGTACTTGACATGTCAATACGTGGTACATGGGGTTAGAATATGCGATTACTGTGGTGGTGCATAATAGGATGTAGTGGAAGAATATTTGGATAGCAATGACGGCTGCCATAGCCAGTTTCTCCACATGCGAATATCTGAGTTCGGGTCCGGATAGACTCTTCCTCAGATAATAAATCACGTGTTCTTCGCCATTAGAGTCCTCTTGAACTAGCACCATTGCAATGGTGGAAGTAGAAGCGGCCAAGTAAAGGATATAATCCTTTGTATATTCGGGAGGATGTAACAAAGGAGTGTGGGTCAAAGCATGCTTGAGAGCGTCGAATGACCATTGGGCAGTGTCATCCCAGATGAAAGGGACGTTCTTTTGCAGTAGTCGCATAAATCCTTTAGTGATCTTGGCGTAATTGCAGATGAAACGACGAAGAAATTTTTCCTTGCCTTGCAAACTTTGAAGTTGGGTTAAGTTGGTGGGTGGGGGTAAGGCTAGGATGGCCTTGATATTTAAGGGATCCACCCTGATCCCGTCTTTGGAGATGATGAAACCGAGGAGTCGGCCAGCTTCGACAGCGAAAATGAATTTATGTGGGTTCAGACGAATACGATAGAAACTACATCGAAGAAAAATTGCCTGCAAGTGCCCAATGTGATCGGGTCGGTTGGATGAATGGGCGGGTAAATCATCGAGGTAAGGTTCTGCGATATGCTTGATGCCGTGGAAAGAGTACGACATGGCTCGCTGGAAGGTAGCACCAGCATTTTTGAGGCCAAAAGGTAGCTTTCGGTAGGTGAAGGTGCCCCAAGGGCAGATGAAGGCTGTCTTATGTTGATCAACAGGTAAGATTTCAATCTGGTTGTATCCAGAAAAGCCATCCATGAAAGAGAAGATTATGCTTCCCACGCAATTATCAATGATCTGATTGATAAAAGGCTTAGGGTAGTTGTCCTTGGGACAAGCTTTGTTGAGATCACAATAATCTACACAGACACGGATGGTCCCTTGTTTCTTGGCAACCGGAACGAGGTTAGAGACCCATTCCGTCAAAGGGATGGGGTAGATGAAGCCAGATTTTAGAAGTTTTTCAACTTATGCCTTTATAGCTGCCAGTTTCTTGGGGTGAACCAGGCAGAGTTTCTGTCGAACCGGTTTTGCATCAATGTAGGTTTTGATTTCGTGTATGACGATTGAAGGGTCAATCCATGGTATTTCCTCGTAGCTCCATGCGAAGACATCGCGGAATTTCTTGAACAAAGTGGTGTAAGAAACCACTTCGTCGGGCATGCAATTAGCACCAAGATTAATGTTTTCCACGACACCTTCTTTGGCTGAAATGTCAATTGTGATTGTAGTAGAGATGTTACCCATGTTCCCCTCAGAGAAAGTATCTTGAGTGAGGATAGGGGATTGTGGAGCATCAGTAACATCAGGGGGAAAGACAGATCGTATGTCTTGCACTTCTTCCAAAGGCAGAAGAAAAGAGGATCGATGGTGGTTGTCATCCCAGGGAAAATCGTCAATACTAAGCATTTCCATAATAGATTCGTCCGAGGGAAAAATGTGGGAAATGTAATCAATGACAGATGATAGGGAATGCAACCACGAGGGCACTGAGTAAGAATCAGGTGCCAATGAATGTGAAGTGTTGGGAGCGGGAGAAGCAAATTGAATAGCTACGTATACGGCTTCAGCTGAGCTAAGCGGCATAGTGTCACTGAGCACATCGAATTCCAATGGACTAGGTACAATCCAAGGATCGAATTATTCCAAGTATTGATAAGGCATAGTTGAAATCATGTTGATAGCAGCAATGTGGTGTGCAGTGGGTGGAAGTGGTGTAGGGAAAGTACCCATAAGGCTAGAATCTTTCAATAAGCCAACACCAATGCTTTCATACGTAACTAGGTGGTCTCCCAAAAAAGGAATGTTGTTGGTGGCAGGGATGCGAGCGTCGGGTGTACAGAAATCAAGTTGATCGACGGTGACAATTTTTCCTTGATGGGGGAATTTTACACATCGAAACACCGACGAGGCAACGACAGTCATAGCGTAGAACCAACTTCTTCTGAGTAATAGGTTGTAATCGAGGGGAGCATCGACCACCTTGACATCAATGGTAACAGTTTTACCGCCCAATTGAACGGCGAGGGATTGTAGTAATCCATGAGGATGGAAACATCGTCCATCGAAAGCACGTAACATCGTAGGGGATTTATTAAGGGTTGGTGATTTTAGGCCTTTCCAACAAGCTAGAGACATGACACAGGTAGAGGCTCCCTCATACAGGATGGTTCGATGGATTTGTTGATTATGAACAACAACATCGATTTGGAAAGCTAGCTGGTGGGAGAGTCACGGTTGATGGTCGTCCAGATTAAATGTGATGTAGTTTGATGACTCAGGATCGAAAGCGCCGATGGCATATAAGAGCATCCTACATTGGTTGGGACAGTGTTGTAACACTTCTAATGCGGACATGGCACACGGGGCTTGGGCCAAATCTTCTACAATATTGTAATTTTGGGCAGCCCGTGAATTAGGATTGAAAGTGGATTTCCGGATGGTGCTCTTAGGAGGGCGTAAGATGGATTCAAAAGAAGGTTTCTCAATCTGAAGTGGCCCAGATGGTGGGCTAACAGATGGGGGATTAACAACAGATGGTAAAGGATCTGGCGAATAACCATTAGCAGTCTTCGACTTGTCGGGTTTAACTGGTGTGTCGTATGTCACAGAACGAGTGGCTAGGTTAACCCTGTTAAACATGCAAATGTGCGCGCTTGTCGAGGCCTCATCATGGGGTTGGTTGGAACTGCCCCCCGGCGTGGGGGTTTGTGCAACCAAGGATTGTTGTTGTGGAAAAGGCTAAGTAAGCACGACAGGTTGTGAATTTCCTTTGAAAAGTTTAGCCACTTCATCGCGGTGTGGGCAATCTCGAGTGTAGTGATCGTCACCACAAATGAGACATGGGAATTTTGGTTTTCGCTGTGGTTGTTTTCCGACAGCAGGGGTTTGTGGTTGGGTTTTGGGTTGTTTGTTATTATTGTTCTTCTTTGTTTTGTTTCTCGCTTTCTTCTTGCCCCCAAGTTGTTGTGAAGGGGTTGATTGGACCGCATTCACATCAGAGACCTGAGTTTGGGTGGGGGTAGGAGAGGATGCAGTCAAACTGGGAGCAGCCGTCGAAGTGGTCCGCTGAGTCGTTCCAGTGGACTGGGTGGTAGATTGGGTTTTGACGGAGCCAATAACTCCATCCGCATGCGAAGCAGTCGATGGTTTGGATGGATCATTAGTGGCACGGGTAGCGTTTGGTATCAACTCATACAGAGTACCAGATTGCGAATAGACTAAGTCTAGATACTGAGCTCGGGCGATGGCTTCTTCCTCGGTGACCACGCCGCCCATGGAAACATCACGAGCGATTTGGGGTAGTAATGATTTCGTGAACCACTCTGCTAATAATTGGTCAGGGATGACTGCTTTGATTAGCCTTCGTCATCTTCTCCATTCATGGATATGATCGGAGATGTGTATGGAAGTTGTCTGACGAAGAGAGGTTAATAGTTCAGTACCCGTCTCGTATCGGATGGGCAGTTGGAAGTGTGTGAGGAAGGACATGGCGAGGGAGTTGAAATCGTAAAAAAATGCTTGTGGTAATTCAATATACCATTTTGCTGTGGAACCCGTAAGTGTCCATTGGAAAAGATGCAAGTGAATAGAATCATCCATGAGGGAGTTGGATGAGCACCACAAATGGAAAGTCATCACGTGGTTGTTCGGGTCTTCTCCAGATTTTTCGTTGAATTTTGGGATATCAGAAGGAAGTTTTGCTGGAATAGCTGGCCACACAAACCCTAAAATGCACCACACAGGTTTACCTGGCATCAGGCCAACTCATGCCTCTTCCTAGCCAAAGCCATGCTGAACAAATCCTCAAAAAACCACTTAAAACAAGAAACCTGCGCCCTAACTTCTCACTGGGCGCGGGCATCCGCTTGCTGTCCTTATACTGCATGCGGGCATCCGCGGGCTAACCCAAAACAGCCCACGGGTACCTAACAAAGCAAACGGGTACCTAACAAAGCAAAAAATCAGGAAAGTTTCCGCCGGGACACAAGGCTTTTTGTCAGTTAACTGGAACTCCGAGCCATGCATGGCCGAGAGTTCACCAAAAACCCTAGCTCCTTCTAGCCTATAAAAGGAGGGGTAGGGGTACTATTCAAAAGAGGAAAATCATAGCAAAGAAACTCTGCCAAATTGCCAAGTCAATTTTGTCCCCAACCCTTTAGCTTTGCCTCAAGCTTTAGGAGAAACTCATGCAGTAGTAGTTGGAGGACAGAAAGAAGAGGAAGAGCCCAGGATCAGGATCGAGGAACGGTGGCCAATCTCAGAAATCATTGTAAGTTGATTTGTATTGATGTTAATGAAAAAGATACTTTTCCCGTCCCGAAATACATGAATCTCATCTAGGTTATCTGATTTGTGTTTTACCTCTAACCCCCTAGTAGATCAGTAGCATGCATGTATGTTTTTGTCTTGTTTGCAGGAAATCTTTGTGGAAGGAGCAGTAGCGGCAAGGAGACAACAACTCAATGGAGGATCTACTTCGACCTTCGGTAAAAAAGGTTAGTTCATTCTTCCTGTGCTTGTCTGAGAAAAGGGGTTGAGATTTTTGGGTAGAAGGTTAAAGGTTAAATCTGAAGGGTCATGATCTGCGTATAAGCTTAGAACCCTAGTATAAGCTTAGAACCCTAGCTTATTGGTCCGTAGGGTAGATTACCCCACAACAGAATTGGCGACTCCACTGGGGACATTTTTCTCTTAGGGTCTCTTGGTTTGGTGAAAGATCTTTTTGGTAGTTCAAAGAATTAAGTTTCTGTTTCTTTGCCATTTTTGTTTGCTGTTAGTCAAAAGCTAGCAGGGAACCTGGTCGTCAATACCAGTTTTCCTTGACTGACGCTCGACATTTCTTTTCGGGACACACAGAGGTACCCACGGCCTGCAGAAGCTCTGCCTGCGGGTGACCTGCGCCCTAACCTTCTACAGCACGCGGATATCCATGTCCTGTAGTGGTTTCAGTAGCGTGTAGTGACCAGAAAGTTTTAGAGGCAGTCCCCTCTTCCCCTGTCAGAAGTTTGTCTTCTCAGGGGGCTTTCTGGATCCTGTCTGGGTCTGAATTGGTTTTTAGTCTTGTGTTTCAGTCTTTCTTGTTGTGTGTTTCTTTACATTGGTTTTTCCTTTTTTGCAAATTTTTTTTTTTTTTCTGTTGAAGTAGATAGCATCTCAGCCTGTTAGAGATTCTGGTTGTCAGTACCAGAAGCCTTTTTCAGGACTAGATTGTCTGTGTGTGAATTTTGCTCAGTATTTAGACATACCCGCGGCCTACTTAGGCTTAGCCCGCGGATACCCGTGAGCTGTAGTGGAACAGCACGCGGATACACGCGTGCGGTATTGGTGACAGTCGTGGGTCTGTTAGGTAGCTTTTCAGCTTGGGTGGGGCAGTCATCCCCTCCTGTGGTGAGAAGAGCTCCTCTCAGAAGTTTAGAGTCTGGGGCTGCACAGTCAGCAGGTTAGGGCATTCCTCCCTTAGCTTGTGCTTGTTTTTTAGTTTTTCGATAGAAAAAAGCAAAAGAATAAAAACATTTATTTCATGGTTTTAGGCAAGTTTTCGAATTAGTGTTTTCTTGATTGCTTTTGCATTTCATGTTCTGATTCTGCTTGCGACCTGTTGTTATATTTTTCCTTTTTTTTCGTTTTCTTCTTGATTTAAGAATTGAGTTGTTGCGTCAGTAGCTCGGAAAGAAGTCTTTTGCATAAGTTTTTGTAGTGCATGTTTAGCATAAGTAGCTCACAGATCTGAGTGAAAGTTCTCTTCATTTACTGCATAAAATCTTAGTAAAGAAAAAGAAAAGAAGTCTTTTCATTGAAAAAGTTGCTAGTTTTGCATGTTAAGAAAAAGTTTGTTCTAGCATTTCTGTGCATTTTGCTTTGAGTCTGTTTTACACACCATCAGTTTCACTTCCATACCTTGAGATTTAAAAAGCCCACTAAAAGCAACGCTTAATAAAATCAAGTAGACTTTTTCTGTTTGTAGGGTGCACACAGTAGCTCAGGATAGGGCCTTGGAATAGGTTGGAGAGTAAATTCTCCAAGGCCACCCAAACCAAACATTGGAGTCTGTCATTAGGGAGTGTAGAAGTCTGGTTACGGAAAGTTATTCAGGACCCCCCTCTAACACAGGGGCTAAACACGAGGTCGCGTAAGGAAAGGCAGCGGAGATAACCCCTCCAAAGATGGACTGAACGTTGTGGAGAACACATATAGAGGATCTATTAAGGGATTCCGTCGTTAGCATTTGCCACGGAGCTTTGTGGGTCTCGAATCTGTTCGAGGTCCTCAGTCGTCTTCCGGAACACTTGCTCTCGATACCCTTGACAGGTTTCGGGCTTGATACCCTGCTCATTGTGGTCTTCTGACTGCCGACTGTACCCGCCTGATAGTTGTTCACGTGCTGGCGAACTAGTTGCCTATATTTTCTAGGGACTTACACAGGTGACTGCGGGGGTATACCGCGGTACCTAGGGCGGACTTCGGACCAACGCTTTGCAGAGTAGACCCGGAGGGTGCTTCCGTATTCGAGTTGCACTTGCACCGGTAAGGTACTCTAGTGTTGGTTGTGGTAACTGCTCTTCCTACTAAATATAGTGCTTGCTTGATTTATCTTCTAGGGGATTTCTTGTAGTGCATGTTACTGTTTGACTCGTGTAGACTGCCTTAGCGTGTCATGAATTCTCTCACACAGTGGAGGATTCAGAGCTCCGCCGGTCACGAAGGCTCCTGGGCCTGCCGCCGGTGATACTGGAGCCACCCCCGCCACCTTTGAGGCGGAAGTTAGACCATCTTGGGTCTTTCAAAGCAACCGGGGATTTCGATCCTGAAAAACCCCCCGAGGCAACGATGACCAATCTTGGCGCAGTTGAAACCTCAGACACCGATTTTGGGCCGGACGTTATTATTTCAGTTGAATCTTATGAACGCCTATTATCGCCTGACCTAGTTATGGAACAGATCATTTCAACTGGGACGTCTTCCATTCCTATCACTGTTGTCACCACAGGAGAAACCTCTCCTAACTTACCATCGGTGGTCCGGAGCACCATGGCCCCGACCGCAACTACGTCACAAAGTGGTCCGACGCCATCTATCGCGGCGGCCACAAATCCCTTTACATCTAGTGCGACAGGTGCTCCGTTTTCATACGGGATGCCTAGTTCAAGTACTGCTCCTGCACTCACTTCTTCCATTTCACAGACTTTGGGTCTGGGGGCAGGAAGCTCAAACGCTTCTCTGCAAGGCCAACCTAGGGGCACTCATGCCCCTTTCAACGCATTTCTTTACGCTGGAGGTCATCTCCCTCCTTCGTCCCCTTCGCTCGGTGGTCCACATCAGCAGACTGTCGGGCAACCCGCACACACAAGTTTACTTGGAGCTGGGAGTCAAGGACAACCTGCGCAAAATTTGTCGGTAGGTCCGTCACCGTTCTCTTGGAATGGGGCGGTAGGTAATAACACTCTCACACCGAGTGCTTTCCCATCTGGGGGCACTCCTATTTTTGGATAGTCTAATCCAACACAGGGTACTATTCCTACGCTAGGGGAAAACATACCAGGACCTTGGAACTCAGGACAAGGATCCAATCCCGCCACGGGAATGTCGTTCTGGGGTAATGCTTTCCATAATCAATGGAACCCCGGTAATCCTTCCCAAAGTCTGCAAAACACGATGAATGCCCAGAATTCTATGTCCTTCATGGGGAATCAGCCAACGATGTCCCCGCAAATGCAAAACCCTTTCGCTGGTCAAGGCCAAGGTTTCTACCCAAACCCTGGCCAGCAACCAAACTTTTCCTGGCAACCTGGTGCCAGTCAAACCCCAGGACCCTTTTATCCCGGCTATCAGCAACAGCCTAAACTACCTTTCTTGGCAACGTTACACTTGCCGGATTTAACACGGTTGTTGAATGATCCCATCTGTCACGATCCGCGTTGGCCTCCCATGCCGACAAAGTTGCCTTCGGACATCCCAAAGTTCGAAGCCAAACCCAACGAAGATCTGGGTGATCATGTGACCACTTTCCACTTATGGTGTTCATCTAACTCACTGAAAGATGATTCTGTACAATTGCGATTGTTTCAACGCACCCTTATAGGGAGTGCCGCGAAATGGTACATAGAACTCGATCGTTCACGATATTCCTTTTTTGGCGAACTGGCTATGGCTTTCCTTAACCATTTCCAGTTACCTGTGAGATACGACGCTGGCACAGAGTTGCTAGCCAATTTCGAACAAACGTCAGCGGACCATATCTCGGATCATATTCGAGAGTGGCGACGCTGAAAGAGTCTTATCAAGGTACCAGTCCCACCAGCATTCCTTCTAGAGTGGTTCCTTAAGTCTTTAGTTCCGCAGTTATCCAAAGACGTCGCAACTTCTGGAGTCTTCTCTGAGGAAGAAGCCATCATGAGAGCTCAACAGTTTGAGCTGATCTATTCTCAGTCTAGTCTATTGTATAACATCCTCCCGGATGCACCACGATCAATTCTGGACAAAACCAGACAGAGAGCCAGACCACATGCTGACGGTATAGTTGGTTCGGCACAAACCAAGCCCGTTGAGCAATTGACCAAACAATTGCAGCAATTATCTATCCAGCACTCAGCAGCCAGCCAAACTACTGCTTCGACTGTTCCTCCTACTCAAACGTCGGAAGTACACTCCGTACAGACGACTAACGCAAAGGCAAACCAGCAGCCCAAGGGAAAGAAAAAACAACGCAAGAAGAGTAAGGGGGATAAAAAACCAAATGATAAGGCTGGCGAGGGCACTACAGAAAAGAGAAAGGCGAGGTATCCATGCAATCTTTGTGCGAAAGACCACCCAACTCACTTATGCCCTCGACTTGCAGAGGCCCAGAAGTTTGTCACGTAGCACCAGCAAGCTGTGTTGACTAATCCCTTTCAGCATGGGCAGAACCTAACTCAAGCCTCTGCGAGTATGGAGAAGGGCAGCCACGAAAACTGTCCTCCCCAAACCGCTTCATCTTCCGCGAACGTATATATGATGAAAAGTGATGCTTTCATAGCAACTAGAGCTCACGATTATAGCAAAACAAGTGCCTCTGATAAGGGCAAAGAAGCTGAGATCCCATCTCTTCCTCTTCAGATCGAGAAGACGTTGGGCGAAACAATGACTCGCATCCCAAAAGGTGTGTTTAAACGCGCTTCTCATAATCCAAACGCAAGGGCCACCCAGAACTACTCTGTGGTGGAAGATTTGTCACAAACCCCTTGTGCTATGTCTGCTTTGGAGGTCCTCCAAAGTTGCCCCGCTCAGAGAAAAGCCTTGTTGACTACTTTAGGCTCCACTGAGACTTGTAACCCGGGAACGATCATGTTAGATACGACTGACTTGAAGCCTCGTTTGCCTTACCACGTCGCGTTTCAGATAGTAGTGGCTCACCCCACGAAAACCTTTACACGAAATATTTTCCGCACGGTGGTAGACGAGGGTGCTTCGACTTGCGTTATGTCGTTAGCATGTTGGAAAGCCATTGGTCAACCTGAGTTGTCTCCGTCACCTACTCTTCTCACCGCGTTCGATGGTCATTCTTTCCGACTACACGGCATCATACCTTCTTTCCCTGTACAGTTAGGAGGAAAAACGGTGTGCGTCGAAGTAGAGGTAGTCGATGCCCCCATCGATTACAATCTCTTGTTGGGTCATAGTTGGACTTATGCAATGCAAGCGGTGGTCGCTACAATTTTCCGTGTCTTATTGTTTCCACATGAAGGCCGGATAGTGACCATTGATCAGTTGTCCTTCTCTCGGCCTGACCCAGCTTTGGGGGCATCCACGGTTCCTTTGGTAGATAATCCTCAAGCCGGTGTCATCAACATAGGAGTTGGTTTGTGCCCATCTTTGATGGGTACTTTCGATTATCCACCTCCTCAAGGCGATGTCAAGTTTATATCAACTCACCACAAGGCTGAGATTTTCCATGTTTCGTTGTTCCGCACGACTTACTTTCAGGATCCGTGGATTCTTCCTTCCCCATCAGACACGATGGAAGCGACAGGGCATGCGGGCATGTCTACGCCCTTGTCGGCCGCTGAAGTAGCGTACTCTTTGGTTCAGCAAACTTCAGCTACTCCGGATCCGACTCCCACACAAGAGGTGGATCCACTCTTCGAGCCTATCTGGGCTTAGGATTCTCTTGTCGACACCGATTCGTTAGACTTAGTCTTGCCTTCTGACAAAGCTATAATCGAAGCAATGACTGGTCCGGACAAACCTTGGGAAGATCTTCATCACAGATCATACTTCCTCCCAGAGTTACACCGAATCGCGGCAGGAGAATTCACTATCACCATGACGGGAGATCAGCCTTGTCCCATCAACCTCTTAGCTACACAAGATGTTTATGCTGAGGGAAACATGGCGACTATCGCTGAAACGATGCCTATCAATATCTCCCGCACCCCCGGCGTCGTGGAGAATGTCTTCGTCGGAGCGGATTGCTCCCCCGAAGAGATTCAGATTTACACGGATCTTTTCAAAGAATTCCGCAACGTTTTTGCTTGGTCTTATGAGGAAATGCCAGGCATCGATCCAAAAATTGTTGAACATGAGATCATTACGTATTCGGACGCGAAGCCTGTTCGACAGAAACTTTGTCCAGTTAATCCAAGGAAGGCAGCAGCTATCAAGGCTGAAGTTGAGAAATTGCTTAAGGATGGGTTCATATACCCTATCCACTTGACCGAATGGGTGTCAAACCCTGTTCCAGTCGATAAAAAACAAGGCACGATTCGTGTCTGTACCGATTTCCGTGATTTGAATAAGGCATGTCCGAAAGATAATTATCCAACCCCATTCATCGACTAGATCATTGATGAGTGTGCCGGTTTTGAAGCCTTTTCATTTATGGATGGGTTCTCAAGTTATAACCAAATCCAAATCAAACCCGAGGATCAACATAAAATGGCATTCATCTGTCCGTGGGGTACATTCGCCTATCGAAAAATGCCTTTTGGTCTCAAGAACGTTGGAGCCACTTTTCAGCGGGCCATGTCTTTTGCATTTCATGACCTCAAACACATAGTCGAGGCTTATCTAGATGACTTAGCATCACGCTCTTGCAAGCGAAAAGATCATCCAATGCACCTCCGACTAATCTTCGAGCGCTGTCGCTACTTCCGGATTCGCTTAAATCCCAACAAGTGTAGCTTTTGCGTCACGTCAGGACGTTTGTTAGGTTTCATCGTTTCAACAACGGGGATCATGGTTGATCCTCTTAAGGTGGAGGCAATAGTCCAGTTGCCCCCCCCACGCACAATTTTGCAACTTCAAAGTCTTCAAGGTAAGGCGAACTTCTTACGACGCTTCATCGCCAACTATGCCAAAATAACCAAGGGCTTCATGCATTTACTGAAGAAAGACATTCCTTTTCTCTGGGACGAAGCCGCTCAGCGCTCTTTCGACGCATTGAAACACGCCCTTACAACCGCACCTCTGCTACGGCCACCGAACTATAACAAGGATTTCTTATTATATCTGGCCGCCGCAGAGTCAAGTATAGGCATGGTTTTAGTTCAAGAAGATGATTCATTTTCTGAATACGTGATCTATTACTTGAGCCGAGGCCTCGTAGGACCGGAACTTAATTATACCCATCTCGAAAAACTTGCGTTAGCAGCAGTTCATGTTGTTCAACGGTTCTGTCACTATGTTCTGTTTCGTAAGACCACTGTCGTCGCCGTCGTGAATCCATTTCAGTACATGTTGACACGGTGCGTTATCGGCGGCAAAATCAGTAGATTGATGGTCATCCTCCAAGAATTTGACTTGGATTTTGTTTCAACAAAATCCAAAAAGTCGTTGGTCTTCGCAGAACTTATTTCGGAACTTCCGGTTGAGTCAGGTGACGTTGTGCCTGAGGAATCGCCTATCCGGGGTGATATGTTTTTGATTGAATCAACCGATCCCTGGTACGGAGATATACTGATCTATCTCCAGACTTTGAAGTGTCCTACTTCCGCTTCTCGTGACGAGCGTCGACGAATACACCATCAGGCCAAGAACTATCTTATCCTCAATGATACTTTGTATCGGAGAGGTGTCAACTGTATCTTGCGTCGATGTCTCACTCATGAGGAGGCCGTCATAGTGCTCAATGATTGTCATACAGGATCTTGTGGCGGTCACTTATCCGGGTTGGCAACAACCCAAAAAATTTTACGAGCAGGTTACTTCTGGCCCACGCTTTTTAAAGATTGCATTGAGTCGGTCAAGAAGTGCCATCCGTGCCAAATCTTCTCAAGAAAGATGAGGGCACATCCAGCTCCTCTCTTTGTCTTACCCTCCGGACTCCCAAACACATAACGGGTCTCCTTTTAAGCCCTTTTCAGACCTTTTAAAAATGAAAAGATTTCCGAGCGATCACGCTCGTTAAACTGAAATTTGAAGTCACGTCTGTCCGGCGGTAGTTTACCCCTTTTTCGGTCCGGACGGTCAACTATACGAATAAAGGAACGCTCTATTGAATTTCCATTCTTTAGAAGAGTATCCTCAGGTATGATTTTATTCCTTTTCGGGCCTGAGGGACTAAATCTACGAAAAAGAAACCCCCACGGAGTCCATAGTTAAGCTCTTTTCAGACTCCCTAAAATTGAAAAGATTGTCGAGTGACCTTATTCTCTCACACTCGTTAAATGGTCCAGAAGAACATTCCTAACGGAGTCCATAGTTAAGCTTTTTTCAGACTCCTTAAAATTGAAAAAATAGCCGAGTGATCTTGTCCT
>CBVK0100135198.1:0-14494 GCA_900067695.1 Picea abies | reverse complement strand
ATCTCCTAGTTATCCCTAGAAATCGGGGATAACAGTTCTGATAGAAGTGTATCTCGCAACTGGTGCAAAAGTCTCATCATAGTCGACTCCCTCAATCTGTGAGAAGCCTCGTGCCACAAAACGGGCCTTGTGTTTCTCCATGCTGCCATCTGCAGCAATCTTGGTCTTGTACAACCACTTGGAAGTCACAACTGACTTCCCCACTGGCCTTGGAACCACATCCCAGACATCATTGCACACAATGGAGTCATACTCCTCGACCATGGCCTCTCTCCAAACCTGATGGTCCACTGCCTGCACAAAAGTCTGTGGCTCAGTATCCCTAATACTCATCACTAGTGCCAAATATGCTCCCAATCTGACTAGTGGCCTGCTCTCTCTGATCTGGCTCTTGGGATCCCATACATTCTCCCTGGCCTCCTTCAGGGTCTGCTGAAACCATCTAGGTCTCCTCTTCCCTGAAGTGGTCAACGGAGAAGTAAGGTCTCTCTGCCCAAGAGTGACTGCCTCCAGACTCGTCTCAACACTCTGAGATCCTGAAGACTATACTCCCTTTGAAGTCTGTGCCCCATCTGATTGAACATGCTCTGACTGTGACCCTGTCACCCGTGATACTGGTGTACCTGAAGACTAAGGCTGTGCTCCCTCTGAGACTGCAACTGGCAACTCTACATCATCCTCAACTCCAACTCTCGACTCAAGAGATCTCGCAAAACCCTATCCTCCTCAAATCTAACATTTCTGCTCACCACGACTTTCCTAAGTGGCGGAATGTAGATGCGATAGGCTTTCGACACCTCTGAGTATCTAACTAGAATCCCCTGCTGGGCTGTGGGGTCTAGCTTTGTCCTCCTCTTCGAGGGGACATGAGAGAAAGTCGAGCACCCAAATATCCTGATGTGCTCGACATCGGGCCTCCTATCAGTGAAGGCCTCCTCGGGAGTCATCTTCCCCAAAATCTTATGGGGGCTCCTGTTCTGCAGGTAAACTGCAGTAGCACATGCCTCTGCCCACAAGTACAAAGGCAAACCCTGATCATGCAACATAGATCTCGCTGCACTGGTAATGGCCCGGTTCTTCCTCTCGACAACCCCATTCTGCTAGGGGTTGTAAGGTACGGTCATCTGTCTCCTAATGCCCTATTGAGCATAGAAGTCTACAAACTGTCTCGAGGAATACTCTCCCCCGTTATTCGACCGTAGAACTTTGATCTTCTTTCCTGATTGGTTCTTCACAAGAGCTCTGAACTCTTGGAATCGTGTGAAGCCCTCACTCTTGGCCTTCAGGAAATAGATCCAAGTCTTCCTCGAGTAGTCATCAATAAATGTGAGATAATACTCACAACCATTCAAGGACCTCCGAGTCATGGGCCCACACGTCTGTGTGTACTAAATCTAGTATCCCAACTGACCTGGTGTCACTGTTGGGGAACGATACCTTGGCAAACTTGCCAAGCGCACACCCTCTACAAACATCCTGATGCTCTATGCTGATCTGTGGCACTCTGGTCACAACCTCTCTCAGTCCTCCAAGAGCCCCATGATGTAGGTGGGCCATCCTACGATGCCATAACTCACATAATTGTCTGCTGCTATCACTACTCGTTGCCAATGCATGAAGTGGCTGAAAAAGCAATCTAAACAGTTTCCCCTCTCTCACTCCAATCACCTGTCCTGAGGCACATGGAGAACCCCGAGGATGAATCAGTACCTCGGTGCCTCTGAATATAACCTCAAGACCTCTATCCTGGAGGGTGGAAACTGATATCATATTCTTCTTCATGCCAGGGACATAAAGAACGTCCGTGAACGATATAGGAGGCAAGCCATCTCTCCGAAAAGCAACTGTGCCAACCCCTGCAACTGTGACTACTCTGTCATCTCCAAGAGAAATCTCCATCCTGACCTCAATGTCTCTGAGATCAGAAAAATGCTCTCGATATCCAGTCATGTGGCTCGAAGCCCCACTATCAATATACCAGATCCTGGGTGTTGTCTCAACTGAAGTGCAACATGTGAGGAAAGCACACTCTCTCTGAAACTGTGTCTAAAAGTCAATCTCCTCTGTTGTAGCTACGATACCCCGCTTCTTCTTCTTCATGTTCGGGCACTGTCCAACATAGTGCCCAAACTTCTTACAAACAAAGCACTTCACTTTGCTCAAATCTCTCCTCTGACCACTGGCCTGACCACTGCTACTCTCTCCTCCTCCACTCCCCTGTGGTTGGGCCCCAAACTTGGGACCCTGCCGACCCCCACAGCCGGCCTTCTTCTTGCCCTTTGTCCAAAGAGCAAGATCCTCCTCACCCTGACCAATCTGTTGTTGCTGTTGTTGTCGCTGTCCAAAAGCCTCGGCTGCTAACCGAATCTCCTCCTGGATGAAGTCATCCCACATCCTCTCCCATGTAGGCATGACCTCCCTGGCAACTATGCCCCATACAAAAGGACCCCACGGTTTGGTGAAGCTATTCATAGCTTGCCTCACCAAAGAGTTAGGGTTCACAACCTCTCCGACGTCTGCAAGCTCGTCTCTGATCTGAGTGTAACGACCAAGGAATGAAGTTATCAACTCATCCTTGAGCATGTGAATGCCCCTGAATCGGTCAGGAAGAACCATCTTTCGGTTCTCATTGGAGCTCTCATACAACTTGCATAGAGATGCCCACATCCGTGTGCATTAGCCTTCCCCGTCAAATGGGGTATGATATGGTCACGAACTGCGTCACAAATGGTCCTCTTCGCCTTGTTGTTCCTTTTCCTGAACTTTGCCACCAAGACGGGAGCAGTGACAGGAATGGGGGGAACAGCTACCTCGGCTATATCCCATAGCTCGAGGTCCTCTAAGACGAAGACCATCCTCGCCTTCCAAGGCGACCAATTGCTAGTCCCTGCTAGCCTGTCCTCAACTCGCATCTGAGATGCTGACAAGTCTGCCAAACTGCACTGCCCAACTGATGCTCACTCTGCCAAGGAAGACACTGTCTCACTCCTGTCAACACAGGTGTGAAAAGAGACAAGTGTAATCTGACCTCACTCCTAACAAGATAGGTGTGAAAAGAGGTCAAGTCAATTCAGTCTCACTCCTACTGCGTAGGTGTGAAAAGAGACTGAAGACAAGTGTCAAAACTGCCCAACAACTCTCTGAAAAAATTCTGCTCTCTAACAACCACTGAATCCTCAAAAATCTGCCAGAAAGAAGTGTATGACAGCCACTCAAAATGCTGTCCCAACTGTCCAAAAATTCAGCCACCGAAGCTCTGATACCATGTGAAAATTCCAGGTCCTATCAGCTTGCCTTCTTGGTTTGTCTTTGACCAAAGAAAGGCTCTAAGTTTCAACTGTGAGTTAATTAATTTTTTGTTGTTTTATAACAGCCAACAGTTCAAATGTTTCTTGCTGATTTGTTACAGTTATGCTCTCGATTTTGGGTGCTCTAGCATGTCGTTTTTGTCACCAAAGATTAGTACATGCATCTCAAAATAAACATAACACACCTAAACATCGTTTACTGTTGAATATGAACAGATCTAGGAAATTAAATCATGCATTTGTAGACACAGGTATTTTTGGTCAACATGACCCTGGATAAAACCCCCCTGGGGAAAACCAGTTTGAGATATGTGTGTATATATGAGGAAAGCAGAAGAAGGGTTATAGTAAACACAATATATGAAAGAACCTAATACAATAGCAACTCCAGCTGAGTTGAAATACAAGCTCTGCATCAACAAATGCGCCCCAGAATGGTGCGCCCCTCATGCAAACTGCCAGAACCACTGAATCTGCTCCAACTGCCAAATGCGAGCTCAGATCTGAAAACCCCTCCACAAGAATGAATCTCCAGTAGATGGCCTCCCTCTGAAACTGACCTCACTGCAATCTGATGGCTAGATATCCTACCAGGAATGAATCAGCCTCCACAGCTAATGCGCCCCTCTCAGAAGTAGAATAGCTCCAGTAAATAAACAAGGCAAGTAGCTCCAAGCCTCCAACAATGAAAGCAAGCGACCTCCCTCAAGCATCCTCATGCAACTGACCTCATCTCCATCCTCCAAGAGCTCCTCTCTCAACAAACAAAAGACCAAGTGAAGAATGCGCCCCTCCTTCACCCTTTGTGCCCCTCTTAGACTAGCAAAAGGAAACCTAGATATCAAGGGTTGAGATCAACTCATCTCCCATCTAATCGATGGTTGAGATCTCCCCATGAATATCTAAATCACAAACCCACTTTGGGTTAAGTTTCCTAAGTCAACTTATGTCTCTAATTCACCCCTTTGAATTAATAATCACTTTTAGGCCAAAAGTGACTAAATTTCACTTTAACCAAAGTCAAAGTGAAATTAGACAAAAGTACAAGGTACAAAGTGTAATGTCCTTTCCTCATGTGCTAAGGAGGTCATAAGCACATGGAGAACACCTCCCAAGGTACAAAACTCAACATTGCACACTTACACAATTTACACATGCACATCTACTCAATGCATTCTTGCATTGATTCAAGAATACCATGTTTTTATGACATGTATTCCACCATGATGAGTTGGAAGGTCTAGCCAATGCCTCAACACATCATCTAGCCACCTCCCCAATACTTGATCGACCATCTCGACACCTTTTTTTTTAGCCCAACACAACACAAGGGATATACCCCTTCTTTGCTAAACAGTCCCTTAGGCGTACTAAACGGAATTTCCCTTCTATGCTCTGCTTGGGAACCCTTCCCCTCTGCAGGTGCTCTTTAGTGTTGGCAAGAAGGTTGCAATAGAGGACACCAATACAAGTAGGGAGACCATTGGACATTTGTGTAGCGTTGTAGCCTTTCCATATCCAAACACATTATGGCCTCACACATGGCTAGCTTTGTTTGCATTCACTTCTATAATAGGATTATATCTTTGACCATCCTTGGTTATTAACTCATAACCAACATAACATGATGTACTGTTTGTTTTATATGAGTGCATTCAAAAGTTAAACAACTTTCATATATCCAAGGCCTTGTGCCTTTACCACACCAAGTGGAATGTTATTCCCATAAATGCATTCAAATCACGTAAACATGTCATTTCAGATATCAATATTGACTGAGAGAATTCTTACCTAAACTCCCTTCAACACTATGCAACAAAATCATACTAAATTTATACCTGCATGGCTGCCATCAATTTATTGGATGCTACCTTATCAATTGTTGTTTTATGGAGGTTCATATACTCCTTTCAGCAACCCCTTGATCAACATTCTATGGTCCTCATCTTTTCTTCATAAGGTTGACTGTCATATGTGACAGCATCATCAGCATCTTCAGCCATGCTATCAACCTTTTCCTGGTTACATAACCATCATTAGCCATGTTTGGTCACCATAACCTCTTTATTGCATATATATATCAACAGACTACTCTTAGTCTATAAGCATGTTATATATATGCCTAAGCATTTCCATATGCACGAAGCATTAACTCTCAGTATGCCCACTGGTGCATATGCATTCAAGCTATCTATTCTCTTGCATTTCTAGCACTGTTGTGTTTTAAAACTATTAACACATAGAGGCTTTATCAATAATAAGGAATATATTAATGCAGTAAGAGAAGAGTTAAGAAATTCCCCCTCATTAACATGGCTGCCTTGCTGGCCATGTTCATCATTGCTTACTTCTACAACAATGTCATCATCATCCTGTAGCCCTATGTAGCAATTTCCAGCTTCTTTTACTATCTTTGGCTGTCCTCAAATCCCATTGGATTTCTTACACAATCTGCATTGTTGCTCCCTTCTCTGAGCACTTTCCAACCAAGTCCAACTTGGCCACTTTACATTTCCAACCCATATTTCATATTGGTATTGCTTCCTCAACACCTGCTTCCTTTTCTAGGTCAATTTGCTCAACTTTACTTTCATTGGACTTTCCAGCGCTTATGGTGTTGTAACTTGTATTACTCCCACTTAACATTGACATAATAGTCTTATTAATCACTATCTTCTTCCTTGGCCAATCTAGCTTAAGCCTTGTCTTCATCAATCAACATTCTAATTTCTAACACACTGTAATGCTGCATTTATGTGTCTTCAATTTCATATAGACTCTTCCATATCCACTCTATTTTTCACCCAACTATAACTTCAATTGGACCTTCCAGCATTTCATAGCATTATAATTACTTCCCTTCCATATTTATATGGTCTTCTTTGAAATTCCATTGTCTTGTGCAAACACTGCAAGGCATAGATATTATTTTCTTCTCATGTGCCTTGTTAATATCTCCATTTTGGAAATCACTATACTTTTTATGTTGTTCTTTTGTTTTTCACTCATTTATATACTTGGAATGCACTCAACATTATCTACCTTCATTCCTCATCGACCATGCTCATTTAGTGTTGAAATTATTCCCTTTGTGTTGTAATATCTTCCAACCAGCTTAACCATCCACATTATGACATCTTCTGCTATTAGCTCTAGCTGTCCATGGACATTGTTCAATTCTAAAATTCCCGCTCTTCGTGGAGTAATTCTCTATGAAGTTTAATTCTGTCCACCAAGACCAATTTGCACACAATGGAATGCTTTATTCCTCCATTGGCACCTTTTAAAGTAATTGAAAATTTATTATTCCTTCCAATGAATTCTTTACACTTTGTAGCATGCTTCCACTCTGCACTCTGATATCACAGATGGATGCACTACTCTAAATTTTTCAGACATATGTTGCTGATTCATAACTTGCAATTCTTCCAAGCATTTATACACTTTCCCACAGAGATGATCCACCTGTCCCATGAGCCACACATCACCTCATGAGATCCTTGTTCTCTTTTTCCTTGGTCGATTTTTTTTGACCATACCAACTTCCATCATCTTCCTTTGTAGCCATTATTATTTAATTTCCTTTCTTTATCTTCAAAGGTTAAGGAAACTTACCTTACCTTTGTATGCATACTGGTGCCATTCTTCAGTCGCTGGCTTGTTCCAGGCTCCTTACTTCTGTTATCATTATTTGGTTGTACACAATAACCAGCTGCAATGTTCATGATCCTCACAACTCTTCTCTTTATGTAGGTATCTTCCATACCCTTGCTAAATATTCTCTTGTAGCATAGAATATTCAAATCCAGTAACCAAGAGCACTGTGGCTCTTTACACCTGTCATTATTTCTTTGTTCCCTATAATATTCAGCTACAATGACCAGGTCCTTCTATAGATCTTCCTCTGTAATCTGAATTGCACTGCTTAATTACAATTAATATTATGTATGCCGCTTTCTTTCTTTATTGTTCAAGACACCAACTTCTGGGTTCCTTTATTCTTCCCAGTTGAACCTGGAATCCAATCTGCAACATACCTTATCAATCTTCATTCATGGCATTTAACCATCTTGTTGACATACCTTAACATAACACCCTCTCCTTGAGTGTCCTTGCTCATCAATAACACTACCTTGTTATAAAGAACTCATCCTTTTGATGTTGTCATGCTTTTGCACCTCCAAATCTGCCTCCTTCCACTGCACATGTGCCATTATGAAGTATCTGCAACCTTTCTTGGTCAGTATTCACATCTGGAATGTACCTCTATCACCTAGAACTATTTTTCCAAAAGAAAAACTGTTTTGGAAATCTTCCACATTTAGCAGTTACATTGTTCATTCAAGCTCTGTTGACCGCCTATGCAGCACAGGGGTCAACTCATGTGCCATGAAGTATTTATCTATGTTGAAGACAGTTATGGTTCTACTGGGTATCTGATACCCCAGCACTTAAATTTTTGTAAACGAAATGTCCGCACCCCTGCGTGGGTTTATAATGTAATAAGTCTGCATGGATCATAGTTAGGTCAGGTACCTTGCATGTGTCATCAGGGGAGTTCCTTTCATCGAGGGTTTTTTATCCTCAGGTTGTCGACCAGACAAGCTCCACTAAGTGAGCAGGACTTAGCTCACGTTTGCAAGTGTGCATTAGGACGACAACAAGCTCAACGGTCATGTTCTAACAACTTTCTTAAACAACTAGATGCTTCCTTGGAGAACTTAAACCTTCTATCATGTTTCCTTCTGAATTTCCTTTCCAACGACTATACTCATGCCTCAATTTGAGTTTTTTGCATTGAAAGTTATGGCTCTCTGAAATCAACAATTTTTGCCCCTTTTTTGCACTTGTCTCATTGGTGCAATGAAGCTCAGAGGCCAACTTCTGCCACACGTAGAAGAAAATCTACTAATAACCAGGAATTTTTTTGTATCAAGTGCAGATAGTATTGATGATTGCGAGTACACATCAACCTTAGATTTGTGATCTGGTGCTTGAGTCAGATTTTACAGCAATTTGGAATTGTCAACTTTGTCCTTTTTGCACTTTTTCCAAACTTGGAATTTTTAGCTAAAACTGGTATCTCCCAAATGGAGCAAAACTGGGAAATCTTCAGTAAGAGAAAGTTGTCTGGACTGTTGAGGAGGTGAAATGTGGACTATGATTTTTTTCTTAGATTGGTGATCTGGGGTCCCTTTTCCTCCCTTGAAAATCTCAGAAATCCCCCAAAAGTCTCCCAAAATGGTGGATTTTGGTCTGTTTCTGCATCTCCAGTCCAAACCCCTTGGAATTTGGCCAAAATATTTAGTGGATTTCATCATGCCCGTTTTTGTTCCATGCTGTTCAAATTTCATTGGCTATAGGGCCTTTGTCATTGAGCACTATCGTGTGCTTTAAAAACCACTAATTTGCAATTTCTAGAGTTTTGGAGCAGAATTGGTTGATGACCCTCGTGGACATTTTTCTAGTCCTCACTGCAGACTTATCCTTGAAATTTCATCTGATTCTGAGTTAATATACTCCTGTTATGGCCAAAATAAAAATTTGGCT
Source organism: Picea abies (assembly GCA_900067695.1). Lineage (NCBI taxonomy): Eukaryota > Viridiplantae > Streptophyta > Pinopsida > Pinales > Pinaceae > Picea > Picea abies. Next base: position 5,636 of record CBVK0100135198.1, on the reverse strand, counting down.
CCATGTTTTTTTAACTCAACTTGATCCTTGTTGACGTGGCATGACATGTGCCAACTAATGTCGCAGTCGGGTCATATGTTTCATTTCCCACGTCTTCCATGTCATCTACCTTCATCCCTGACTTGCCATGTGAGTCCTTTGTAGCTTACCTTTACTTTTTTTTTCTCTACTTTATTGAATTCATGGCCCATCTACACCCTTTTGTCCTTATCTACCATCTGGCATGATCTTACCCGTTAATGTGACATGGTGAGATCGGATCGCCGAGATTTCATTTTGGAGTGAAAAGTGATCGACGATTAATAGCTCTCTTGCGCTTTGAAATTTCCGACGGTGGAGATCCATTTGATCCAATGGTCCAGATCTATTTTAGGGCGAAAAACGCTTGATCCTTAATGGAGCATTTTCGTTCCGAAGTATCAAACAACTGATGTTCATCTCAATATGACGACCCAAATTGATTTCAGAATTGAAAGTAATTGGAGGTTAACAAATATCCTTCGCTTCAAAATATCTAATGGTGGATATGCTTCATGATCGATGATCCAGATTCATTTCGGGCCGAAAGATGCTTGATGGATAACAAGGAGACTTGCCCTTGAAATGAATCTTAGGGCAACACATGCCCCCCTCAAAATTTCAGAACAATATAAATATGGTTTTGGACACTGCCTTTGTAGCTCCAAAACTACTTTGGAATAGCACCCATCATTGTGGACCTTGCCTTGTGGTCGCCACCAGTGCAACTTGACTCCATGTGGCACCACATGGAACCTCCACATCTTCCTGCCCGCCCACGTCACCTGTGCTGTCCACGTCACTTTTCTGTAAGTCGCCCAAAATTGGAAAAAATTTCCAAATTTGCAATTTTGTTTTTTCAATTTCCACCATAGAGTTGCCATAAATTCTCTAGAATTGATTTCCTTGGTCGAATTAGACCCTGTACCCATCGAATTCGATGTCACTTCAACCTTTAATCTCTGGATTTCATCCAAAATTGGGATTTTCTCCCAAATTCGAAATTTCCCCAAATTTCTTATAGAGGCCGAATTCTTAATTTCATAAATTTCCCTTGCAGCCCTTCCATACAAGCATAATAATATTGTCCCATACCATATGGCAATTCAACCCATGCATTTTTTTCAAGTACAACCTTTATCGGGAATTTTCATATAAGGATTCTATCAAACACTTAATATGCAAACTGTGATCTCTTCCCAATCTCCATCAAGAAATTTTGTCAAACACTTTGCAAGCAACCTATAACTTTTTCCTTTGATAACTAGTTTTTGGCCCATACAACCCTAGTGCTATAACCTTGGCTCCGATACCACTTTGTAACATACCCAATACCCTCTATCAATCGTTCAGGATATGGGGCACCTCTGAAATTCAAAATTTTCCATTTTGTACTTTGATACAAATATTCTCTTTGCCCTGCTATGAATTTTATGAATTCAAGCAACATGAAAAGCATGCTTATGCAATATAAATAAACATTCAATGTCACAGATGCAGATTTATTATGTAAACAGAACAACCATTAAGAATAACATAAACACCATTAAATTCCTTATAAATAGAAATAAGCCATAACACTTATCTTTATGAGAATAAAACACCAACTGGTTGTAAGTGAAGGACGTTCCACCCAACCATAGGCTCATTGTTGTTTGTACTCCTTTTGCAACAGGGCCACCCTCGAGCTGAGGCTATGAGTCCACAAGGATGAATTTTCTATTGTTGGATAATCCTCTCACACATTCCAATTTTCCAACAAATCACAATATGCTAACTCCTACATCAATTCCAATCCACTAGCTCCCTTTCCCTCAACTTGCACAACCCAAGGAATGGGATCCACTTCTTTGCCATGTAGTCCCTCAGGCTATCCCACTTCCCTCCAAGGCTCCAGGATAGGTCGGCCAAGAAATCTCTCTACTAGGGACTTTAAGAATTCTTAACTATAATAGAGTTCTCTCAATGGCAAATAACTCTTTATGCACATGGGAACGATTTCATGGAATTCATAACAACCATACTCAATCCAGTATAGGCCATGGCTTTGCAATCCAAGCTCTCATGTAATCTATAGAAAGAATGATTGGCAAAAGATCCCCCCCCATCAATCAAAATCAAAGATCATATTTGCATGTCCCCAACTGGCCACTTGGCAATTACTCCCAAGGTCAAAAACTTAGGAAAGCATTAAAACAAGGACTTAGGATAAAATGAGATAAGGGCTTTGGACTAATAATAAAATATTATTATTTACTTTAGCTCCTCTTGAGTCCCTAAGCACACTTTCATTCCTTTCTCGTGGAATCATAGCCCCCCATGTTTTATCTTTCTCAGTCTACAGCCGGTGATGTATTTTCTTATTATTAATGTACAATATTTAAATATTAAATCGCTTGGCCCTTGGCGATTCAACATATATACAAATATACATTGATAATCCGGGGATCAAAACTGGGGTATTACAGGTGTTTTCCAGATATCCAGATTCCAATAGTATTGTCATATACTAGTTGGGTTTGTATTGTGCTAATCTATTGACCAGTCGTTCATGGCTTCACCCCAACATATAATTTCTAATAGTCTTGGTCAGACATTAAGTCAGTGCTGTGATGTTGAGTGCATACAATGTCAGTTAGAGACCATGGAATTCAAGGCTTTACCCCTACTCGGCATCACTCTCAAAACAATCATTTAGTTTATGTCATGCCTGTTTGCTTTCTGCATGTGTGGATAACAAGCAAGCATGAATAAAGTCATCCACATAAGATAATATTATATTTTCTTAACCAAATTATATTTTCTCAACCAAATTAACCTAGATAGTGATAATTATAAGGCAAACTCTCTTTTGTTGCCCCAACTTCTTGAGAAACTGCCTATAATAGCATGCCCTTTTGGCACAGAATTGACTTGTATGGGCTCAAGGACAAATTGCAACTAATTGATGTCAGCAATACATCATTATTTGCATGAGAAGATTCGTTGTAAAATTACAGAAATGGTTGTAATGTCCTCAGATGATGTCCTTTTGAGGCTTATGGTCATCTGTTTTGAAGTTATTTATCAGCTTCATACAATGGATGTAGAATTCAACTAAAGGGAAAATATCAGGATAATGTTAGTACAGATGCAATATTTCAACACTTCAATCCTTAGCAGAAGGGTTTTGGCATGCAATTTTGAGGTGGAACAACAATGTATGTTTAGCTTGTAATGGTAGGTGTTTCTAAAGTGACATCATCTTTTCACAGGGAATAGCTGATCAGCTTACGTTAATATTTGTGAGTATTTATCCCATTTCTTTAGAGGATGTGTATAGAAAGTATGAATAGTTTCCCAGTTTTTATTTGCTCAACCTTCATAGAAGGAAAAATTATTGGGATAGTAATTATGGATAATTTCCTATTTTTAAATTGTTCATCCTCATCCTCATGGGAGAATAAATTATTGTGATAATATCAATACACAAATATGTGTAAATAAATAAATGTAATGGTAGATCATATGTGCGAGAGATAAAGTGACACATAGCTATGTAAGGTGTTACCTAGATTAGGAAATGATATTTTGATGTACCCCTTTGTGGAATTTGGATCACTACATTTAATGCAAATTTATATTTTTTATTTTTGCAGCTTGCCTCTGTTTTTTACATAAATAGGTGTCCTTTTAGAGGGAACATGCCACCTATCTATATGTGAATGCTTTAGCTTGTAAAATTTTCAGACCCCACCCAGTTTCAAGTCTCTCTGAGACTGATCATTGTTTAATGCCCAAAAACCCAGTTTTATAACAGCAACAATTTATAAGCATATAAACAATTCTTAGAAATGAAACATGAGGATTCTGAACAACCTTAAATGCAGAAATAAATAATTCTATCAGCAACACACTAACTCAGAAAATATAGACACAGAGATTTTTGGTCTAACATTGACCCTGGAAAAACCCACAAGGGGAAAACCAGTGAGAGAGGGGCTTTTTATTATTTTCAAAGCTTTGAGAAAATGATATTTACAGCAATCAAATTATTAGCAAATCACACAAACTTATCTCAAGAATGTGCCCAACAATCTTCCTTGAAAACAGTGCCAAACTGTCTTGAAATTCGTGCCCAGACAATAGTGTTGTATGGCCCTTGAATTTCGTGCCCTCTTGCTGTACGAACTGTACGGAATTTGCTCAGAAATTCGTGCCAATCCCTGCTGTCTCGATTTCTGTGTCAGAACTGTTGTACGACAGCCTTGAAATACCTGCCAACTCTGCTTCAGAAATCTGCAGTATGGCCTCGATTTCTGTGCCCTTTTCTGCTGTACGGCCTCACAAAAAATCCATACTGTACGGCCCTTTGCTGGCTGTACTTTCTGCCTCGAATTCTGTGCTTTACTCTTGCCCAGAAATTCGTGCCTCAAGCAGTAAGTTTTCCCTCCTCAAAAGCTCGACCTCTCTCTCTCTCTCTCAACATTCAATGGGGGCGCCTTCTTACCCTAACCGACTCAATGAGGGAAGTTGAAGGGTTTCTTAATCCAAGGGTTTAGATTGGACAAGATGAATGGTGGAGATTAAGTCACTTCACTCACCCACTTTCCCTAAGTCATAAAGTCACTTTTAATTCACATCACATGAATTAAATGACTAGGGTCCACATTAGACATTTTCCCACCCCTAGGAGCCTAGGTGATGAGAAACACTTGCCTAAGTACTTTTTAATTATTTTTAACACTCCCTCTTACTGAGGAAGGTGTTACTCACCTCCCCAAGCTTATCTCTGAAAGGTGCAAACTTCCCTTTCCCTAAAGCTTTTGTGAGTATGTCCGCAACATCAGATGGAGTGATATCGAATCTCAATGCGCTTAGACCTGTCATGAAAAACTGGATTCTCAAAGAGTTTGATACAACTTTGATTGTCACAGTAAATCATAGTCGGTCTCAACTGCACACCAAATAATCCCACCAGCAACTTGCGAAGCCAAATGGCCCCATAATTGGCCTGACTGGCAGCCATATACTCAGCCTCTGCAGAACTCAAAGCCACTGACTTCTGCTTCCGACTGCTTCCGACTGAACCAAGACACCACTGCTGAGCCCAATCCGAAACAACCACCTGAAGTACTTTTTCTGTCACTGACACATCCTGCCCAATCTGAATCAGTATATCCCACCAATCGAACTCCATCCCCTCTCGGATAGTCTAGGCCATAATCCACTGTACCACAAAGATACCTTCGCACATGTTTTGCTGCCACCCAATGCTCTCTCCTAGGCTCCACCATAAACTGACTAAGAGTGATTACAACAAAACAAATATCTGGTATTGTGTTGACCAAATACATCAACGAACCGATCAACTGACGATATAATGTGGGATCAACCAACTGTGAATCAAAAGCATTGAGCTTCTTCCAGTTGGTAATCATGGGTGTGGACATGGGCCTACAATCCTCCATTTGGAATCTCCTCAGAATGTCAAAAGCATACTTCCCCTATCCCAGAAAGATGTGTCCAGGCTCTTGCCAAACCTCCAACCCCAAAAAATAATGCATCAGTCCAATATCTTTCATATCAAACTCTGAAGCAAGGCTCTCCTTGCAGCTAGTAATGAGTCTCTCAGCCCC